>PJEM01002053.1:0-54572 GCA_004023845.1 Helogale parvula | reverse complement strand
GATCTTTTGTTGAGAAAAATCACACAATGGCTATTTACATGATGTTTAAACATCTAAACAGTGCTTTCCTATCATTGGTCCATATAACCAATCATTTCATTGACTTAAATGCGTTCAAATTTCTGTAACTAGTCAAGTCAGAGACTTTGGCAAACCTTGCTAATAAGTGAATTCTTCAGCTATTAACATGGGACAATAGCATTAGCAAAGAACTGTAATGAGCAAAATGTTCCAAGAGATTAGGCAGTTTGTGTTTATACACTCAAAACAGACTTGAGACACTGCTACTTGAAACTAGTTACAAAGTCTAAAAAGTATTAAAATAATTACATGAGCGAATTAAATTAGAGTCATTTTTAAATTTGAGCTGATTAATGTTTGTATTATTTTTTCCTCATTAGAGAGAGAATACATAGTTCATTTTTAAAAATTACAGCAAAGAAAGGAACAGAAAATCAACTCACACCTCTTTTAACACCATGAGATATTTCTGGGCAATGACGAGGCGCTGAAGTCTGAGTTATATCCTCCCCGGAGAAGTTTATGAGGTGTGTTTGTGTGTGTTGTAAAGCTAATATTAAATAATTCTCAAAATACATTAGGTTAGAAGCCATATGTACTCACTCCTAGGTATTTGCCCAAGTGAAATAAAAACCCACGTTTTCACAAAAATTTATTCATGAAATATTTACAGTAGCTTGGTCTCAATCACCAGATCTGGAGACAGCCCAGGTGTCCCATAGCCAGGAAAGAGGTAAACTGTGATACACCCATACAATGGAACACTATTTAGCAATAAAAAAAAGAAACAAACTATCAACATATACAACACAGAGGGATCGCAAATCTATATAGCTAAGTGAAAGACATCAGACTGAAAAGGTAACATGCCAGGATTCCATTTATATGATATTCTGGAAAAGGCAAAACTAGAGAGAAAAACAAATCAGTAAACTCTACAAGTTAAAGAAAGGTTGAGGGAGGATTTGACAAACAAAAGAAAAAAGGAGACAAACCACAAAACAGACTCCTAAACTATAGAGAACAAACTGATGGTTACCAGAGGGGAGGAGCGTGGTGGATGGATGAAATAGGTGATGGCGTTTAAGAGGACACTTATCCTGACGAGCACTAATATATGGAATTGTGAATCAGTAGATTGTGCACCTGAAACTAATATAGCGCTGTATGTTAACTATACTGAAATTACAAGAAAGAGAGAGATCGTGGGGGATCAATTTTGGGGAGATGAATAATAGAATTGATCTGCACTACAACTATGTTGCTTATAGGACTTTATACATTTGTCAAAAGTCATAGAACTGTACATCAGAAAGAGTGAATTTTACCATATGGAAATTAAAAATAAATTTAAAACATGTTATGCAGAGCGGTATATATATTATATGTTTCCCTTAGTGTTTTGTTTATGTATGTATGATACCTGTAATATATGTCATAAAATCCACAGATGCTCATACATGTATATGAACCGTTTCCATCAGTATGCAAGAAACTGTTCAGAGAGGTGGCCACAAAAGATTAGAGGTCTCACAGTGTGGAAGAGTTTTGATTTTCATTGTGCGTATTCTTACACTGTTTGAGTTGTTTACCTAATCAGTATAGCACTTTTCAATTAAAGAAACACTAAACTAAAAGAATATATAAACATTTCAGTGTTGCAATTTTTGGGTCCATTTAGGTAAATTTTCCTTTCTTACCAAATGAAATATCTTCTTTCCTTGAAAATGAGCACAATCAGGTTATAACAAGTTTCTGCAAGCAATAGAAGCTGTGTGAACTGGGGTTGCAGGCTTTCCCTGGTCCACAAGAGATTCTAACAATTACTCTCTGGTGAGCAGCACAAGTCAAAAACAGATGAAGGTAAAAACAGAGGGTTGTTCTGCAGTAGAAATGGCCTCTGCTTCATCAATAGCAGTCAGTACAATCTTTGGAAGTAAGAAGGACTCAGAAAAAACATAGGAGTCAAGTGCACAGGATGCTCACTACCGTTACCAGCCAAAACTTTATGTGCACAGGGATGCCTATTAAATTTTCCACTTAAACTGCCAGTGTAATGTATTAGATCTGTAGAATTCACTTGTAATCAAGAAAACTTTAAACAGTATGCTGTGCAGTGGGGCTCTCCTGAGTCTTAAATGACCGGACACAGGAATGGCCTTCTCCTCCAGGGGTGGGGCAGGATGCAAGAAAATTATGACTGCCTCACCGGTGATGCATCTCAGACATCCTGTAGGCTTTATCGCATTCTGAGAAGCAGTTACTACAACAGTATCTTAAAAAAAGTAACACAAAGATTGGAATTTTAAAAAAATCTGTATGCCTGTGTGTATGTATATACAAATGAATATACATTTCCAGGTTGTTCTAGCTCCCTGATTATTTTCTAGGAAATATTTCTCTGGGAAATTTCTATTTTATTGGGCTTTTTTTTTTTTGTAATGGGAGGCTGTGTTTATATAATCGGTATGAAGGAAAGCAGCTGAGAAATCCAGTGTGAAAGGGTACTCTTTTTGTGTAGAAACACATTTGTGTACCTTGCCAGAAAACTCTCTTTAAAATATTTGCTAGTTTAAACACGTGCTGGAAATGTGGATGATTTCTGCCATTTTTGTTTGTTTGTTTTAACCTTTCATTAGGAGCTTGAATTCTCAGACAGAAGAGTGCATGAAATATAAATGTACAACTCCAAAGTATTATAATTTTTGAGGATATAAATGCCTTGTCAGATACATGTGCTGTAAATCTTTTTTTAGTTCCTCACTTGCCTTTTCATTTTTTAAATGTCTTTCAAAAAGCATCACTGTTGATTTCCACTAAAAACCACTTATCCATTTTTATGTTTCATGCATTTTTAGTAGAGTCTAATAAATATTTGCCTATTTCATGTTTACAGAGATAATCTTCTATGTTTTCTTCTAGAAGGATTATAATTTTAGGCTTTAGGTTGAAGGTTATCAAATTTGTGGGCATAGAGTTGTTCAGAGGACCACTTTATTGTCATTTCAACATACATGAGGTCTGCAGTAATATTCTTTCTTTCATTTCTAATATGAGTTATTTATGTCCTTTCTTTTTATCAGTTAAGGTCTCTACAGGCTTATCAATTTTATTGGCCTTTTCAAAGAACCAACTTTTGGTTTTATTGATTTTATTGATTATCTTTATTGATTTCTTATTTTTAATTTCATTAATCTCTGCTCCACTATTTATTCTGTGTTCTTCCTCTTCCTCTTCTCCTTTTGGTTAATTTGAATTTAATTTTCTCTTCTTCTAGTTCCTAAGGTAGAACCTAGCTTGTTGATTTTAGCTCTTTATTCTTTTAACTACAGTAAAACCTTGGTGTGCAGGCGTAATTCATTCCAGAAACATCCTTGTAATTCAAAGGACTTGTATATCAAAGCAAATTTCAAGACCCACTGGCTCAGGTGTGACCATGTAACATTCAGTGTCAGGTACTACTTGTATTCCAAGACATTGCTTGTTTATCAAGAATGTATTAGAAATGTTTGCTTGTCTTGTGGAACACTTGCAGAACAAGTTATAGCAATCCAAGGTTTTACTGTCCCACAAATATTGATGTTACATTTTCATTTTCATTTGGTTTAGTATATTTTTCTAATTTGAGATTTTTTCCTTTGATTCATGTGTTACTTAAAAATGTGTTGTTTAGGGGTGCCCGAAGTGTCTGACTGCAGCTCGGGTCATGATCTCACAGTTCATGGGTTCGAGCACATCCTCAGGATCTGTGCCCAGAGCCTGGCCTACCGCAGATTCTGTCTCCCTCTCTTTCTGCCCCTCCCTCGCTCACTCTCTGTCTCTCTCTCAAAATTGAATAACCATTTTTAAAAATATGTTGTTTAATCTCCAAATATTTTTGTATTTTCTTGATATCTTTCTTTTATTGAGATCTAATTTAATTCCACTGTTGTCTGAGAGAAGACAGTGTATGATTTCTATTCCTTTAAATTTGTTATGGTGTGTTTTAAGGCCCAGGATGTGATCTATTTTGATAAATGCTCCATGTGAGCTTGAGAAGAATGTGTATTTTGCCATTGTTGGATGAATTAGTCTATAAGTGGCTATTATATTCAGTTGATTGATGGTGTGGTTAAGTTAAACTATGTTCTACTTATTAGATTTCTCCATATGTGAAAGAAGGGTGCTGACATATCCAGGAGTAATAGTGGTTTTATCTATTTCTCCTTATAGTTCTAATACATTTTTATTCACATATTTTGATGCTTCTTTTAGGCACATGCATGTTATAGCTTCTCAAAAAACTGGCCACTATAGCATTATGTAATGCCCCACTTTATCCTATATATATGTGTGCATGAACTTATCCATGTGGTCAAGGAATATACTCTCCATATGATTCTAATTCATGGAAATCTGTTGAGATTTGCTTTATGACCCAATCTTTTGTCAATTTTTATAAATATTCTCTCTGTGTTTGGGGGGAAAAAACAGCCTTCTGCAGTTGAGTAGAATATTCTAGTAAGTTGATTTTTGGTAATCATTTTTTAATTTTTGGTAATTTTGTTCTTCAAATGATTAGCAACTTTTAACTATTGAAAGTTTAAAGTTTAGAGTGTTTAAAATATCTCGATATAATTAATTTACTACTATTTTTGTTTTTTGTATATTTTAAGGACATGTTCTTTAGTACATATAAATATACATTTGTATTTTTCTGATAATCCACTAAATGAAAGAATAATATTTTTGTCAGATTCACTTCCTTAAGTCTAGCTTTCTCCTTATTATCCTGGATTTAATATGTGGTCACTTGTTTCAAAATCATTTAATATCACCAAGGAAATACTGAGGGAAGAGTATGAAGCCACATACTTATTGATGATATATAGCTAACAAATGACTCAATTACATGCTTTATCCCTTTACTGTTTAGTTATTGCTATATAACAATCTACTGCAAAATGCACTATCATAAAATAATAAGCATCTGTTATTAATTATGGATATGTAAATCATGGGCACAATTATTCAGATTTCTGATGGGTTCACTCGTGCATCTACTGTCAGCTGGCTGATCATCTGTGGGCTAGTTAGCCTTGAAGATGATTAGTTTCTCTCCACATAGTGTCTCATTCTCCAGCAGGTTTGTTCTTGTTTCAGTGGCTGAGGTTCAAATAGAAGTTTGAAATAGTGTCATTACATAGTTGGAATTGGCATACCTTCATTTCTGTTGAATTTATTGGCCACAGCAAGTAACCAGGCCAGACTAAACAAGAGTCAGGGAAATATACCACCTTTTGATTGGAAGAACTACAAATTACATTGCAAAGGATAGAAGTAGAAGAAAAGATAAAAAACATGGGACAGTTTTGCCATCAGTTGACCACATACTCAAATCTTTGGGGACTTGAAATGTTAAACAGAAATGGAAAGGGTCAACATTATTTATTTTCAGTCATGTTACATAATTTCTTCCCCTTTATTCTTACTTGTAAAATGTAATCATATCCGAATTACCTCTATAATTAAGTACAATATTAATGGAGGAAATTAGGGAGAAAAAATATGCAAATAAGAATGGAGAGGTAATCTCAAAACCACATTTTGTTTTTTACAAAATGAAGTCTAGGAATGATTTTCTATCTTTCCTGGTGCATAATATTTAATTTGGAATTTATTTGTTAGAATGAGATCATCTACTCTACTTTGGGTTTAACCTGAACTAGCTACTGTGTTTCCTGGGGACCAGACCAAAAACTCAAATATATAGAAGTTTCCAGAGAATGGAATATCTAAGTCTTCTGTTTAAAAATAAGAGCAAAGAATTGGGCAGAATCAGGACTCTTAAAGTGCCCTAGGGGACCCTTGCCTTTGCTGTGACATAATCCTCCCAAGACCTTCACCTCTAAATCTCTAATTGTCTTTAAATGACTGGTTATGGCTCAGTTACCCAGGGATTTATCTAAACCCTTATTTAACCCATTTAAACCTTAAGCCAGTACAATCTTCTGGGAGTATCAAGTTTCATATGTATTTTGAGAGTTCTCAACTCTTGAGCTATAATTATATTCCCTTGAGTGCAATAGTATTTGGTACTCATGGTTTTCAAATCCATTTACAAAAAAGACTACAGTCCTATAGCTTCTGTTAGATTAAAAAAAAAACACAATTGTGTGTGTGCGTGTGTATGTGCGTGTGTGTATGTGTTTGTCTACTGGCTTTTGTATTTTTAATATGAATTAAGATTAACATAATTTTCTCTTTAAAATTCTTTATTAACCCTCCTTGTTGCCCATATTCTAATAAAATTGGTAAAACGTTCTTTTCTCAAGCTATAAAAATGCAAAATTGCTCATCACTTAGGTTTTTCCCTATGTTCCTTCAGCTTTGGTACATGAACATAATACAGCAAGTTACCATATTATAATTTTATTTTTATTCCTCTTTTAGGATTATTTTTCATTTTTTTCTTACTAGAAATGTGCAAGAAAAAAGAAACTCATAACTTCTTCACTTCCTGTGGGAGTTAATGGCTGCTAAGGATAATAACCAGCAAAATACTGTGAGGCATATTAATGTTTCTACAGTTGCCAGAATGAAACAATTAGATAGTCAAGAATTTGAACTATAGAGTTTAAGGGGTAAAAATTAAATAAAAATAAAAGCTGTAACAGATGAAGATTGTTAGAATGGAGATAGACTGATGAATGATAGATGATAGATGATTGGCAGATAGATGTTTTTATATTTTTTATATTTGTAAATAATATCTAGGGATTACCTATTTTTAGAATTTTTCCTTAATTTCTGAGTTTTATTTCAAATATTGGTTATATTAACAAAACACCAGGGCTTCAGGTCATAGTGACAGACTCCAGGAACAATTTACACATGACACTAAGACTTTGAAGGAAAGAACAATGATTCCATCTATCTCTCCTGTTCTTCTCTATGATAAATTATATTCATATGAAGGGGAAAAGTGATTACAATTTGAGCTGGGATATCTTTGAAAGCAGAATTTTGCCAAGTGTGTTTGATGAAAGTGCATTGGAAGATGCCTGCCCTTAATATAAAACCTGTAGTGTGCAAGTGGCAAACATGGCAGAATTGAGAGTCCACGTGTGAGTCAGAAGAACTTTCTCTATTCCCACCGCACATTAGAACTCTCCCAGATTCAGAAGACATGTGCATTACAAAACACTGACAATCTGACACAACTCTATGACATTCCCTATTCGTTAGACCAGCTAAACATATCTGCAATGTTTTATGCAACTCAAGATGGAAATGGCAACAATCAAGGAAAGAAGGGAATTCTAGACTAAATTATTGCATTGCTATTTCTCATTGCCAGATTCACCTAATAGGTTGCTAACCCTCTGCATTCTTTTGAAAATCTAAGTAATCTCTGTTAATAAAGGAAGATTTACTATTAAAAGTCCAAATATTCTTGAGATGCCTTCATAGCTCAGTCGGTTAAGCATCCAACTCTTGGTTTTGGCTCAGGTCATGATCTCATGATTTATGGGATTGACCCCCTCATTGGGCTCTGCACTGACAGTGTGGAGTCTGTTTGGGAGTCTCTCTGTCCTGATCTCTCTGCCCCTCCCTTGCTTTCTCTCTCTTTCTCAAAAAAAAATAAGTAAACTTAAAAAAAAGTCCAAATCTTCTTACGTATCGGCTTGATATATGTTGTACTAGTATCTGTGGAGACTAAAGCTGGGCCCTTTCCATTTCAAAATTAAAATAGGGAGTATACATTTAGTAGCAAATCTGGAGGGAAAAACAACTGAGAAAATGATGAATACTTCATTGATTATTAATTCCAAATCCAAGCTGGAATGATTGATAAGTATTCATACCATTCCTTAAAAATGTGCCTTTGAAGGAAAAAGAAAAGGCCCATTTCTAAATCATTCGGAGCCATTTATATTGATGAAGTTAGTAAGGTAAGTACTAAAATTTTGATTTCAACTTCTCGTATAGTCATAGCTACAGGGTTAACCTTGATTAAGAATGTTAAGAATATTTTCACATAGCTTGCCACCCTAGGCCAAAACTGGAGATGTTGATGATGAAGACTTCATATCCAAGTCTACACTATAATGAATTCACATACATCCAAGTCCCCCTTGAGTGCAGTAGTTATGTGCAATTGACACTTGTGGTTTTAAGAAGTTCTCAAAGAGCCCATCCTTTACAACCCAAATGCAAAATTTGCATATACAACATCTCCAACATTTTTTCTTCCCTGAAATACGCAGAGATAAGGAGAATATAGTCAAGCGTGGCTACATTTGGCATTATCATTGGCATAAGTATAAAATACAACCTAGTGATAGTGAGAAGACTTGCTAAGACAAAATTATTTGAAAGGTGCTGATTATGGGGACCTCTGGATCCAGTAAGAGGGTTTTCTTACTTCGATTTTATATGACTAATGCAAACAAACAAATGGGCAAAAAATTCACAAAGAAGTAATTAACCTACTGTAAAATAAGCCATATTCTATTTACCAATAAAATTAAGGGCAAACATAAATAGTATGTATGTACCAATGTAAAAAGAGGACAACCACATGCCTGTGTATGTGGGTGTACATGTGTCTATTTGCAGAGAGACAGAGACAGATAAATATCTGAAACTACAAAAAGAAAATTAAACTGATAGTGACAGTATTCATTCAAGTTCATCTTTAGGAATGGTTGGAAGTATCTCTGTTGTGGATTTTCCTTTTTTTTTTTTTTTTTGGTTACACATCATCCACCTTTTGCATTAAGTGTATTAAGTGTGTCAACTTCCCTAATCCTTATCGTTCTGCATCTACATGTTCACCTTCATGCATTTAAGTATGTGGATTCATTATAGGAATTTTGATCCTAAATCTTTTTGTCTAAAACTATTTAAAGTTCATACATTATTTTCAGTGTCCTTCAAATATTCTTCTACAGTTCTAGTTATTGATTTCCTAAATTGCCTCTCAAGTTAGAAATTCCTATAATGAAAAAGTGTAAAGATGCTCACTCTCCTCCACAATGCTCTCTAATTCTAAAAATGCTTCTCATATATCTCTATTATTATATCACCCAGTTGGCATCTTTCACCACCTTGTGGCCAAACCTCCTTATAATATCTTAATTCATTACTCAAGCCTCTATCTGGCCAAGTTATCTGACAGCAATCTCTCTCGCTGTCTCTTTCAATCTTTGTCTCTTTTTCTTCCCCCTCATCCCCTAACACCCTCCCTTCTCTCTTTCTATTTCTTTCTTCCCTTTGCCAACTGAAATTATCTAAGAACCAAAGAAACTTATTTAGAACAAAGAGAACAACAAAAATCATTCCTACTTCTAAATGCCTAGGAAACACAAGTGAAGAATTCAATTCAACAACATTGGGTCCCAGTTTAGGCTACAATCATTGTCATTGAAAAAATAATCTCACAAAGATTTGAAGACGTTCTTTCTGAACCTGGCGTGTGTGTGTGTGTGTGTGTGTGTGTGTGTGTGTGTGTGTGTATGGTTTTGAGGAAAAATAACCTCATTACAATATTATCATCAGTTAAAGAAGTATTCTACTTGGGCTCCCAAATATTCAGTTCTTAAGTAAGGATTTATACTTAATTTGTTTTGACATTAGCAGTGACTAGCATTTATTAAGCACTTACCATGGGCCATTAACTGTTCTAAGTGCTTTATATCCACTATTCCACTTACCCCTAAAATAGCCATATAAACTACATATAAATTTGAAATCATACTGACTTTGTATTCACAAAATTTATTCATTATTCTGGCCTCTGTGTCAGAATGTCTGGATTCGAAAGAGATCTCTCACCTTTGAAAAATGCTGTCCCTAAATAATTCTTCCCTTCATGACACAGACAGTCATAAATCCAAGCCACCAATCAGAATTTTCATTCTTATAAGATGAATTTTTTTTGGAGGGGGTCCCTGGGGGCCTCAGTTGGAGCCATCCTAATCTACAACAGAGGCTCATTATGATAACAGTGAATCTCAAAAGGAAGCTGGTTGGTGTCATTTTCTTCCCAGGAAGATCCTTATCATTTGTGCAGATTTATCTAATTCTTCCCCACGCTCATTTCTGTATAATCAAGGAAATCTGGTATCTATAAATAGCTGCTGCTTCATATTTTCCTCAAAGCAATGGGTACCTACTTGCCTTAAAATTATTTTTAAGAGGTTTAATGCAATTAATTCTCCCATAATAGCATAAATCTGCTCTTAGGGAGCTCACTTTACAGTTCTAGACATAGAAGTGAGGAGCATAATTTTATTTCATTTTATTTTTAATTTTGTTATGTTTATTTTTGAGAGAGACAGAGACAGAGAGACAGAGAGAGAGACAGAATCCAAAGCAGGCTCCAGGCTCTGAGCTCTCAGCACAGAGCCCAATATGGGGCTTGAATCCATACCATAAGCTGTGAGATCATGACATCAGCTGAAGTCAGACACTTAACTGACTGAGCTACCCAGGTGTTCTGGGAACATAATTTTAAATTCCACTCTGTTAATTTCACTTTCAGTGGGGACCATGACAGTGCCTCTCAACCATTTTCAAGTTAGAGTAGACATACAAAATTATTATATTTGTATGAGAACTGGGATAAACTGGATTGGATTGGGGAATATCTATACAGTACTTGGTGGGGGAAATTACATTCTTAATGTAAAATAACAATGTTAGAAAAGTCAAATAAAAGTGATAGAAAGAGTATTAATTATTGAATTTATATAAAACTTCAAAACAGAAGATTTTTCTTTTTTTATCTTTAACAAGAAACTTGAGCTTGCTTTTATGAAAATAGATTTTTATGTTTGATTTTATGATTAAGCTGGTTACAGGCAACTCCTAATCATGATTTTTATGATGATCTTTCTTCAAATCGTTAAGAGTCACATCAAATAAAAAACTTTGTTCACATATAGATAATAAAACATTTTAAAACCATTTTCTCACTTTATAGCTGCTTAAAAACTAGCAAATTGAAATTATATTTTTAAAACTCTAAAAGCACTTCCTTTACTCTACCAATGTAATGTTGAAATTTCCTATAGCAATGCAAATGCATTTCAAATCCAAATAAACTTTTGTAACAGAGATATTCCAAAATAATAGAGAACATCTAATTTGTAGAAAATGCATCCATTTTTAGAATGGTCATACTGAAGCTAGACTGGATGCCTTAATGAAACACGTCACAGGTATACTGAGGAGCCCAGTCTTAAAATAACACCCTCTAGGAGATTTCTTATGGCCTCTTTGACCCTCATCCCTGTGCATTTTACCTTGAGCTGAATGCTATGTTCTGAATGTGAACTCTTTGAGCAGCAGCCTGGACTGGATTCTAAAGATTTCCAGAAGGTAGAGCATCTCCTTAGTGCTTAGCAGGCACGTTAGAGCAAGCACCCCCAGATCGGGTTCCTCAAGATCCCTTTTGATGCCTCAATTTAAGTGCCCCAAAGGCTAAAGCAGTTCTGTAAATGTGGTCCCCCAAACAACAGCAGCAGCAACAGCACCCAAAAACTTACTAGAAATGTACATCCTCAGGCTCCACTTGAGACAGAAACTGTGTAAATTAACAAGTTTCTAGGTTTTCTGATTCATGCTTAAGTTTGAGAATCAGTGGGATGAAGGGATCAATATTTCAGGGAACATCTGCAATCTATTCCCAACACAAAAGTTAGGAAGCCCCATGCAGGTTTTACTGTTGTTGCTGCTGTTGAAATAATACAGATTTCTCAACTTTTCATATGGAAAATCTTCAAGATTGAGGGCCATATGAAGAAGTCTATGCAGTATGTAAAACTCATTATCTGTATTACTTACTGTATAGCTACACTTTCAAACTTGGCTCAGTGGCCCAGAGTTTTACAGCTACATATCCCATGCGCATTTACATATGCAAAATATAACAGAGTACCCAGGTAATATTATCCAAGAAGGACTATGAAAACCTATACTCCAGAACTGAATATCCCAGAATTGAAAATTCTAATTTAGGATAGGGCATTCCACCTCCAGAATTACGCCTTTAAGATGCAAATATTTTTGTGATATGGAAACTATAGCAATTATCCATCAATACCTTAGTTTATAAGATTTATTCTGGACCCTGAGAAACACTCTGAGAGAATGGAATATAGGACAAGAATGGTTGGTATTGGGCAAAATAGGAAAGCAGATTTTTTTTTTCAAAAGACAGAAATAAATCACAGCAAAAGACAGTCTGAAAATGAAGACTGCTCAGCATGGCATCCTAATGAGCTAAGAGGCAATGCAAAGTCTTGATTGTTCAGTGTATATTGAAGTGAAGAGAAGTCAAGAGAGAGAGAAGGAAAGAAACTTTCACCTGTGATTTCTCTTTAATACCAGCTCTTGGTTAAATTCTTCATCTTCCCTACCATTCACAATGGTAAGCGTCAACTTGCCCACATGTGTATCACCAATTACAAATTTGTTTTCACCTCAGAAAGCCTTGGCTTAAAAAATAGGAAGAATTAGGTGTGCCTGGGTGGCTCAGTTGGTTAAGCCTCCAACTTTGGCTTAGGTCATATCTTGTGGTTCGTGAGTTTGAGCCCTACCTAGGTCGGGCTCTGTGCTGACAGCTCAGAGCCTGGAGCCTGTCTTTGGATTCTGTGTCTCCCTCTCTCTCTGACCCTCCCCTGCTCATGCTCTCTCTCCTCTCTCTCTCTCTCCCTCTCTCTCTCTCTCAAAAATAAATTTAAAACATTTTTAAAATATAAAATAAAATAAATTTTTAAAAAATAGGGAGAATTTGATCAAACAACTTATTCCATGAAAATATTAGCTATCCCTGGCATATCAGGAGCTGAATTATTCTCCCTACTATGTTGAAGTTGAGGGTTCAGAGCACGGCTGCCTATTTGCTTGCTGTGAAAGCCATAAACGTCTCTAGAGAATTCTCAAAACGAATGGGAGAAATCTGAGTCCACAGATAGAATGAAAACTAATGGAGAAGGTGAGGCATTCCAGTGGAGAACACATTGGGAATTTCACTCTTGGTTGACTTATTTACCAGAAAACATTAGCAGGATTTCTTTGCACGTATATGGTATTTGATGCTAGGGACATTTATTTTTGGTCTTAGGGTCCCTGTAAACAAAAGTGTATTTCAGTTACTTTTAAAAATAAAGCATCACCCAATAATGCATTTCTAACTTTCTGCTTGTGGTCTCCACAAGAAACCTACAGCCGCCGCCACCAAGGCCTCCATCACTGCCACTGAACAGTGGTAGCCAACACCATGCACAGCACTACTGGAAGAGAAAAGTTAGTAGAACCAGGTCTGAACAGCACTCGTTTTAAGTCTACACTGGCTTGGGCCCAGCTTTCATCAGACCAAACATATAAGAAGATGTGAAAAAGATGAAGATGGAACTACAAAATGACCCATTGAATAAATCTTGATTTGCTGAAACAGACACGGCTCATGAGTTACTACAGCCACACCAAACGAACTTACAAGGTTGGTCTTACTGGGAATTCTTTTTCCGTCAAGTCTGCATTTGCCTGGGGCAAATGATATTTGAGAAGGAGCCAGAAAAGGAATGTAAGAATGGTAGAAAACATTTCTCAGTTCTACTTCCACAGGACTGGCTGGCTGATCACATACCTTTTTACCTTCAGGTTCAGGATCTCAACACCACCAGCGAGAGAGGGATTTCTTCTAAAAGCTCCCTTACAAGCCTTAACATTCAATCTGCTGTACAGGCAGATCGAATCGTGTGTTCTCTGACCTGTCGTGTCGAATACACGCATAGGCTTAGACCAAAGTTCCAGGGTTGAACCTGGAACACCAGATGGTGTTTCTCCACTGGTTTCTCCACTGGTTTCATGTCATGCCCACAACTAGTTCTTTCCTAATATAACCTAAGCCCTGATTTACCCTTATCGTTAGTTTCTCTTTGGGTCCAGGTGATCTTGCTAGGTGCCCTTTCCCATCTGCTGGTCTCTGAGGGTTTATGCTCAGGATATTCTAACATTCAGTCTCCAATCCCCACTTCTCTCAAAAAAAATTGTGTCAAGGTCTTAGTCCTTTTCTTCCAGCAGTCTTCTTGGTTCATTATGAAAACTTACCTACCCTCTTTCCCACCAGCCTTTGAGCTCCACACACAAAGATATAAGGAGGGATAGTTCCTTGTCATAAGGGAAAAAAATGATCTTGCACCTTTTCCTCTAAAACCTGGGCTCACATTTGCCTTGTACGACTGAAATGAAACTTGAGAGTTTCTTCCAAGTGAAAATAATAATTCCTTCAAAGTGTTGATACCACTAACATAGAAACAAATGGCCTGAAAACTGTTAAATGGAAACTCTGTAGCTAAATCTCAGTGAAAACAGGCTTACCTTTCTAAGCACCTGATGACTAAGTGCTAGATCTAAATCTCTCTTTCTCTCTCTCTGTCACACACACACATACACACACACACACACACACACACACGCAAAATGGGAGTCAGAGTTGAAATCTTTTGAGAACTGCTGAACGGCTGGTTGAGATAAAATACTCCAGGCTGGGTTAGGGCAACTGGACGATGGCTCAATCAACTGATGCCAGAATCTGGCTCAGGTCATGATCTCACGGTTAGAGAGTTTAAGCCCCGCATTGTAGGGCTTGCCACTTATCAGCACGGAGCCAGCTTCCGATCTTCTGTCTCCTCCCCTACCCATGCTCTCTCTTTCTCTCTCAAAAATAAATATGGGTTAAAAAATAATAACAAATAAAATACTCAAGGATATATTTAATTTTCAGTTTTTTAATAGGCAAAAAAAGAACATATGTCAGGACACCTCTGTTGAAAGGATTCTTTTGATACCCTTCTATTTGCTTACACAAAATTCATAAAACATAGTGTTGGCAAACTGCTCTGCTCTCTGCATTTCTTATATGGTTTCAACTCTGTTTGTGGATTGAAATTTTTTTCACATGTATAGTCCAAACTAGACCTCCCCCAGTCTGTGAGTTAGACTCTTGAGGAGTTCTTACTTCCTATTGGGCCATCTGCTTTGAAAGCTTATAGCTTCCAGAACTTTCTATAGGCTTGTCCTAGGATGGCAATGATTGTGGTGATGACTTCCAATAGTAATATCATTACTGGCTTTGAGGAGGATTTTATGAACAAGCCAGTCTTCAGCTGCAGCATTAAACACTAGTCTGGCACAGATTTTGCATATAGATTTGTCATAAGGACTTTGCACACATTTTATAACCTCAGTTGTTTCAATACCATAAAAGTCATTTTTTTTCAGAAGCATTCACACAGATCTCCGTCAGACCTGCTTGGGGACAACAGTCTATCATTGCTTTTTATTGCTATTATCTTCCCAAAAGAAACACATTTACTAAATGTGCTAGAAATAGTAGGGAGCTTCAGGCCATAAGGGCAATTTAAGCAACATTTACTGAAAAACTCCACATCAATATTTTTCTTATTAATTGGGAATCAACAATCAAGATATTTCACAGTGATAACATTTTCTTTGTTCTGGCTATGTTTTTTCCTAGCTGGAACACTTTTCCACCAGATATATCTTCTCTACCCTGCCCTCATCTCTAACTTCCTTGCTCAAATGTCACCTTTTAATAAGGTCTAACCTGACCACACCATGAAAATTTACCACCCGGTACCCAGCATTCCCTATCTGCCTTACCTTGATGTATTTTCCCCAAAACCCTTATTATCTTTTAATATAGCCAACACGACAGTTATTTAATAAGTTTGGTGATTATTGTCTGTCTCTAAGTTCTGAAATGAATGCTCTATGAACACAGGGATGGGAGAGCTTTGTTCAGTAACGGATCCCCACTTAATAGTACTGTACATGGCGCATGGTACTCAATAAGAATGTGTTGTGTGAATGAATGAATGCATGAACGAATGAACAAACAAGTAAACTAAAACCAAAAAAGAATGGGGACAGGTACTACTTTTTTATAGAGTTTGGTTTGGTAGTAAATAATCTGCTGAAACAGTAAGATACGATTTAAAAAGAAAAAGAAATTGAAGCTGTGAAATGAAGCTGCCTTTTACTTTCACAACTTGTAGGTCACCATTTAAAAGTAAAAAGTGACCACTAATAGTACAATATACATTTGCCTTATTGGTGGCCTTTTTGACACATAAAAATTGTATACATTTAAGGTATACAAGTTGATGTTTTGGTATATGGATACATTGTGAAAAGACCAGTCAATCAAGCTAAGTAACATATCCATCACCTTCACATGGTGTGTTGAGAAGATCCCATTTAAGATCCATTGGAAATCCATAATCAAAATATTTCTGTAATCATATCAAGTATTTGATAACATCATTAACTACCCTCATCACGCTGTTTATTAGATCTCTATAACTTATTTGTCTTGCATAAATGACATGCTGTAACCTTAAACCTATAATTTTGAAAAATTTCTCTTTTTCTGCTCAGATTTTACTAGAAAGTCCAACATTTTATTTTTTTAATATTTTTAAGTTTATTTAGAGAGAGAGAGAGAGAGAGGAGAATGCACAAGCAGAGGAGGGGCAAAGAGTGAGGAAGAGAGAGAATCCTAAGCAGGCTCCACATTGTCAGTGCAGAGCTAATCCAGGGCTGGAACTCACTAACCATGAGATCATGGCTTGCGCCAAAATCAAGAGTTGGATGCTTACCTGACCGAGTCACCCAGGTGCCCCTAAAGTCCACCATTTTAAATGTTTCTGTTTGCTGGGTCCAAAAGAGATATTCTTGGCCCTCATGACCCTTGACTCATGAAAGGAGTTAGTGATCTGTGTGTGTGTGTGTGTGTGTGTGTGTGTGTGTGTGTGTGTAAGTAGTAAGCGTTAAGCGTTATTACTAATTAGTATTTTTGTATCCTGTGTTCTGAGGCTCTCTTTCTTTTAATAGTTACAGATATTAGTTCATTTAAATAAACATACATGGTTATTTAACTCTATGCTATCAGTTTAAATTTTCCTAGTTTTCTAGATTTGTCAAGGTGATTGTAAATTATTTTGTAAATTGTTTTTATTAAATTTACCACCTAGATACAGGGTCTGGGTAGCATGAAGGAGAGCCTGGCTGGTTTTCAGAAGCCTTAGCAACATAAGTCAAAGCCACAAGCCTGCACATGTCCCCCACAGACACACTACCTCTAGTCAGAAGTGACTATTTTATTTCACATTGTTGTTTTAATCTATATTATATCTGGGTTATCCTATCCTTACTTTTCAAAGCTTTATTTTTTGTGGATGGTAGTAATATAGATGCTCAAATAGTCAACCTTTGCATATGATGAACAGCCTTAGTGTTCACTGAATGAAATTGTCATATCTTCTCTATTTTACCAATGCTACAAGTCTGGTGACTTCACTTGGCTTTTACATGTCTTAATTTCTGGGTGGTCAACATATTTTAAATTCATTATTACATAACACCAACATAATACTTTTAGTATAAAAGTGACAAAACTAACAATCAGTATATCATTTTTTTAATGTTTATTTATTTTGAGACAGAGAGACCGAGCACAAGCAGGGGAGGGGCAGAGAGAGAGGGAGACACAGAATCTGAAGCAGGCTCCAGGCTCTGAGCTGTCAGCACAGAGCCTGACAAAGGGCTCAAACCCTCGAGCAAGATCATGACCTGAGCTGAAGTCAGACACTCAACCCACTGAGTCACCCAGGTGCCCCCATTATAGCATTTTTAAAATATTTGTATACATCTTCTGTGCGTGTTACCCTAGGTGTTGCACAAATTTTAGTGTATGGCTTATGGAACAACACGTATTCATTTTAGTAAATACTACTGGAAACTCACATATGCCTTTCTTTTAGGACCTTTTATAATACATGTCCTTTTATTTAAAAAAATTTTTTACATTAATTTATTTTTGAGAGACTGAAAGAGACACAGCACATGGGAGCAAGGAACAGAAAGAGAGCAAGACATAGAATCCAAAGCAAGCTCCAGGCTCTGAGCTGTCAGCACAAAACCCAACACGGGGCTCGAACTCATAAACTGTGAGATTATGACCTGAGCCAAAGTCAGACACCTAGCAAACTGAGCCACCCAGGTGCCTCATTACATGTCCTTTTAGAGTATGATAGTGGGCAAACGGCCTTTACAGATTCTACCTGTTCCCTTTATCTACAAACCTACTAATTACTGTTTGGTCACATGAAATCTCAAGTCTGTTTCTTTCCTTTTTATTACTACCCTCAGTTACTTTCAAAAGTATTTGGCCAGGAAAATAAAAATTTTTACTTGAATTGAAGTATACCCTAAAAAGCTCTGGTTTTAAGTACTGGAAAATATTATTAAAAATCAAAATTTAAGTGGTAGGAGTGCACATCGTATTATTTCACATGAGCATAAGTAGGAAATCAGTTGCTCTTATTCTCATCCAACTATTGTATCCTTTGGTAAGGAAAAGAAATCCTCTCTCAGGAGTACCTCAGACAATACAAAGACATGACATTTTAGACAGCATCACACTCTTACTAGACAATAGAAATAAAGGATATAGAGTGTATTCAGTTCTTTGAAATATCTACATTTTCCATTAGATTTTCACTTGGCCACAAAATATAGACTAGGAAGCATATGTTAGTGTGTATGTGTGATTTAGATCACATATCAGTTGTAAAATCAGTCCATCTTACACACACACACACACACACACACACACACACACACACAATACTTCAACCAATTAAGAAAGTGGTAAATATTAGAATTTTGGTATAAAGGCTGGTTTAGGGAAATTTTAAAGTTACAGTGGTAGCAGCTTTGATAATTTTAGTTTTTATGTAAGAGTCTGGGTCTCTAAGGATTAAAATATGTCATATTTGTTTTGCATTCAGTGACAAATGCCCCTTCAGTAATGACCTGCAGATAATCTGGAAAAAAGTAAGATTTCTTTAAAAAAATTAAATTACCAATAGAAATGTGATTGTTGTATTCCAGAAGACTGAGTTAAGGACATCTTCAAATAGAAGTCACAAATCCTCAAATTTGTGAAATACATATATTTTTAATATTCATTTGAATATAAATTTTTATAAGTTTGGAATCAGAAACTTTCAAAATAAATTTTCATTGTATTTACCTAAGAAGTGAGGTGACAGTGCAGTCTCTCATTTAGGACTCAAATACAATTAAAAGTAATACCTAAACTTTTGTTTTCTTCCTAATATTTTATCCTGGGAATGGGTAGAAAGAGCTTTAAAATTAGGCATCATCTATTTTCTAAGCATGCTGTCATAGTATGCATGCTATCCAATCCAAAGTGACTGTCAATTTCCAGAATAGCTCTTCAGAAATTAAATTTTATTTGGGATGTAACGTTATAGTGAAAAACAAAATTATTGGTTTAAACATAGTTTAATTTCTTGACTCCATTTAAGATGACTGATCAGAATCTAAAATAGCCAAGGGTAGCAAACCTTCAAAAATTTGCTTAGTCATCTTTACACTTACATTACATTTCAGAACAGTAGTGTTTATGTTTTGAAAAAGGTTAAAGAAGGTTTTACACTTTTGCCGGAACAAGTGTTGTACATTAGTGCATTAAAAAAAAATAATTCCACTTAAAAAGAATTCTCTTTCCTAATACGTACGTTCTTCCTCAACTAAAAGCAAAATGCAAGAAAACAAAGAGAAAGAGAAAAGCTACCCAGGTTTTTCTCCCTGCTTTTGCCTACCAGCAAGTGCACACAGGAGCCCCACAAACCCCAGGAGAGGGAGGGGAGGAAGAAGGCTTAAATTTAACATTGTTTCCTGTTTTCTGCCTCCCCAGGAAGTCCTGGACAGCAATCCAGGCAGCTCAATGCTATCAAATCTGTGGAGGCCCCCAGACTATTTCTGCCTTGTTACCACATTGTGGGTAGCTGACTACTTTCTCTAGACTAGACTTGAATTTTAGGATACTAAATGTCGGCAAAGTGTCAAAATTTCAAGATACCATGGGACCCAGAGACTGGTTCACTTGCTATTCTACTGGCCCTATATTCTCTACAAATACATTACAAAACATTTAGATAATCTTAATATCACTCTACCAATCTACAAATTTTGACAAAGTTATTTCCTCCTTCTTCAAACACTTCTCATGGTTTTTATGATACCCATTCAGTCGGTTCTTCTTCAAGCTCTGCTGATTTTCCTCATCTTCTCAAACTATAAAATTCTGAGTGCCCAAGGCTCATTATAAATTCGTTCCTTAGGTAATCTAATAAATCCATGGCTGCAAAGCCTATCTATATGCAGTGACACAAATTTGCATTTGCAGTCCTAATGCTTCCTTTGAACTTCAGATACCAGATCATTGAATAGCACCAACATCTCCATTTGGATGTCCAAAAGCCACCTGGGCCTCAATAAGTTCAAACTTGAACTCCAGGTCTCAGTCATCACCACACTTTCCCATAGCCCCTGGAACACCCCCAAGGGATTCCTGTTCTTAGGAAAGGACTTCCTATTCTTAGAAAAGGACTTCCTGTTCATAGGAAAGGACTTCCTGTTCTTAGGAAATGAAACTTATTTTTTCCGGTTGCTTAAGCCAGAGACACTGCTCTCATCATTGACTCCTTAATTTCTCCCATGACTCGGTCCCTCAGCAAATCTTACTGGCTCTACCTTCAAAATACACTGAAAGCTTTACCACTTGTCACTACATCTTCACCTGAGTAGTCCAAATCACCACTATCTCAAAAACTTCCTGGCTGGTCTCCCTTTATCTACTCCTGTCCTCCCTCCATTCCAAACACATGTTAACACATCACAACACTCCTCTGACCAGAAACATTTCAGTCAGCATCAAAGCCAAAAACTTTACAAGATCCTGTATGATTCCCCACCACCCCCCACCCCCAACCTCTGTTTTCATCTTTTACAACTCTCCTGATTCACTCTATTCCAGTCATACTGGTAAGAGAAACACCCTTCCATGCCAGAGCCACTTGCTTCCTGTTTTCTTTCAGGAAATCATGTCCCTACATGTGTAACTGACTCACTCCTTCATTTCCTTCAGATCTTAATTTCAAACGCATCCTTTCAGAGAAGTCCCCCTGACTACTGTATCTAGAAATTCTCCCAAGCCATACTCTCCCTTTCCATCTGGTATATTTATATTTATATTTGCCTTACTGACTTTCTCCATTTCATCCCACCACTAGACTATAAATTCTGTAAAAATAGGGCCTTTATTCAGGGTTGTATCCTCACACCTACAGCAATGCCTGGTATGTGGTAGATGTTTTCTCACAAGTCTGAGCCAGAGGAAGATTGATTACAAAGTTAATGGAGCATAACCTTCACGCCCCTCACTTGACATGGACCCCTTGCAAGTACTGGGAATTGTTGGAAGGTGTTCAGTATTCTAGGTGCTGAGAGAGAGGCCAGGTTAGAATAATGAAAATATTTAGCACGAATGGAAAAGGGCCTGCAGGAGTATCAGCTGAGACCTCAGCCTCTGAGCTTCCAGTAGGTGGTCGTGATTACCTTTCTCGTTCTTACTAAACAATTATTCTCTTCCCAAATTGTGTTTACATCATTTGGCATTCTCTTTTCTTAATTGAATCTCTCTGAATTATATAAAAGCCCCCACAAAACCAGCATCTGCCAAGATAGGTCACCCAGCATTTCAGGAAGCAAAGAGCAGAAGGTTTTGCTTGCATTCAAGTATCCTCTTGACAGGAAGATTCGAGACCCCATGTGACCACTCTTGGATCAGAAATTACTTGTCCTAGCAGCATTTCCATAGCAAAGTAGGTTTAATTGACAAGTCTCTCTCTCTTCTTTAGCACCAACATTAAAAAGTAAATTAGCATGCATCTTATACAATTATTCCTCAAGGAAATTATAAATATTGCACGTATCTTTGGTTGCAGTTATGTGAATTACATAGGCTGGTCATGATAGAACATGATGTCAAAATGGAGCAAACAGTCACAGTTTTTATTTTCATATTTTTCCAAAAAGATAAAGTAAATAATTAAAATACAATAAGTATTAAAGGAATCTTCAGGTCCAAAATGAAAATCTGTCCAAACACACTTTCTTTAATTTATGGACTTGCCAGAATTATCTACCTTTTACTCTTTGTGTGTATATTTTAAACAGTTCTAGCTTTTTGTTTTGTTTTCTAAGTCATAAATTCTGCTTTGCTTTTGTTTTCCATGGGTCTTTGTGATTATTGTTTATTATAGTGAACATTAATGGTTAGTTCCTTTATTTTCATTCTTTTATTATTACTAATAAAATCATGTAAAGCTAGACATTTGATTTCATATAATATTTTGTATCCATAAGTTTTAACATACGGCTTTTCTTTAGATGGGGTTTTTGTTTTGTTTTAAACTTATCTTGAAGTTCAGAACAATGGACTTTCGGGTTATTTTTGACCAAAGAGTTACCTGGAACTGTTTTTTCCCTACACTTTCATGAACATTGTGTGCCAAAGGTCTAAGAAGCAAAGACACCAGTAGGAATGAATGTGCTTACTGTAGAGATATGAGTTTTTGATGAAGAGAACCAGAGATCCCTGAAGTAATGGATGATTCCAGAGGGGAACACAATGAACCTGGGATATATTGTACCAGAAAGGAAGGGAGAAAAAAAAATTGGAGGCATGTCCCAATGAGACAAGAGCCTGTTTAATAAAGGTTCTTACTGTCCAAATCAGGAATAATTTGAGGACCCAATTAAGGTGCAGTAATTCACTAAAGATATTTTTAAAAACTAGAATCCTTAAATTCATTATAACAGATTATATAAATAAATGAGCAGGAAGGAAGGGATGGCCTTGCTTATAGTAGTATTGACTATATATAGTACTGACTGGCAAATATGAGGAGAATACTGAAACTGGAAAATCTTCATTTAGCCATGATAGTAAAGATTAGTTATGAGAAGTTTCATCAATTTATGTTAAATGTGGGGGGGGATTCTGATGAGCATAGGATATGTGCACCATTTTAAAGTACCTCCCAGCAGATTACTTTATCTACAATGGAAAAAATAAACAGTAAAGAGTGGAAGAATGTAGACCTTCATCAGATGATTAAAGTTAATATCACTAATGAAGGGCAAGTGGACACAGTGTGCATCTGGATGCAATACCCTGAGGAGGACACCATATCCCTAATGTATTATTCTGTCCTGGAACGTATAACCTGAATCTAACCACGAGGAAACATCAGGCAGGCCAATAAAGATCATTACATTAAAAACAAAGGTGGAGAGAGACTATCCTTCAAAAGCAGCAGTGCCATCAAAGACAGACTGTGGAAACATTTCAGATTAAAGGAGGCAAAGGAGACATCACAAACAAAAGCAATGTCAGATCCTAGAATGAATCCCTCCACTGGAGGGAAAAGCATGCTGTAAAGGATAATATTGAGTTATTTGACAAAATGGAAAGATGGATGGTAGATTAGATAAAAGCGTTGAGTTAATACGACACTGAAGTTGATCATCGTACTGTGGATTCATCTGAGAACTCATTTGTTCTTAGGAAATACTCACTGAGGTATTTGATGGTCACTTAGAAGAGTAAAGAGCCTTGTTATATGCAACTAACTCTCAAATGGTTAAGGAAAAAAAATTATATATACATGTACATACGCACACAAGCAGAGCAAACACAAATGATGAAAAATAAAGCAAATGGAGAATGTCTTCACTGTAGATGAATCTGGGGGGAAGAATGCATGGATATTCTATGTGTTCTTACTTTTGTAGGTTTTTTGTACGTTTCAGGTTGTTTTCAAATAAAATGTTAAAATTTCAAACATGTCTTCATGAGATTGGAGTTTTTCTTATCTTTATTTTATATGACAGTATCTAGTCTATTATTTGGTGGTCAGAAGTTATAGCCTATAACATGTCTGGTTTTTTAAAATGTTGGCATTTCCTATTGAGTCATCTTTTTATAAACATCTAGGGGCACCTGAAAAGCAGTTGTTCTTCGTTTGTAGAAATTATTTTTTTCTTCATTTACAGAAGCTTTGAGAGAGTTGTGGTATGTTGTATGAAGAATATTTGATATATAAAAATATAAATCTTATATTTTAAATGTGATTTTAACCATTACAAAGGACCATGCTTTGACTTGCTTAATACTTTTTTGGCTTGGCTGCCTGGTTTAATATCAAGATTCTGAGCTTTGCTTTCTTTTGGTAATGACCATCCTTGTTTTATTCTACAGATAAATTTAGTCAAGATTTACCCCTCATATTTTTGCTAAAATTTGACTGATTATCTCTTGATGACTAACTCACCTGTTAGATTTCTCATAAAGGAAATGCTTCCTCAGTTCACTTATTAAATTATTTACCTATAGTCCTTTGTTTAAGGAACAGCTTGGTGGAATCTAATATCCTTGATTCACACTCTCATGAGTATCTTATTAGTGTTTTTCCATTGTGTTCTGGCAGTGAGAGTTGAGCTTAGTTTGTTGGTTATGGTGTTTTGACCATACTTACATAAAATTTGGAATTTATGCATTTTCCTTTTTCTCCTACCTTCCATAGAAATGAATTCTGTGGGTTTGTTTTTCTTTTCTTTCTTTTTTTCCCTATCTGTAGTAGAGAATGGAAAGAAGTAGGAATTGAGTCGCTATCCATCTCCTAACAGAACCAGAACTTTGAAGCAATATTCTAACCTTTCATCTTCAATTTTCGTATCTGTAAAACCTGGGCACCCACTTCCGAAAGTCACATGAGGATTAAATAAGACACCTATGTTAGAAACTTAGTGTGCTGCTTGGCACACAGAAAATACTCAATGCACATTGTGTCTGTGTAGTCACTGGTAACCCGAGTTAGACTGAGGCCAAATCTTCATACATCAAGATTGATTCATAAAAGGAATCATTAGATGCTATGCTATCTAAGTATGGTCTGTCATATTTAGCAAAAGCCTTGTCATTAAATATTGAGGATTTCTTCATGAAATTGCATACTTTGTGGTTGAGGCAGTGGGGAGCTTACTGAAATAAAGGAATAGTAAGAATACCCATTTCCTTTAGTAAATGACTGCTTACTAATTCAGAGGTTACTTTCATTGCTTTTGACAGCTTGACTGACACTGGGCACAAAGGTCTCTCCATACAGCAAAAGGCTGATTACACCTCACAACTCTAGATTAACTGTGATCAAGTGACAGTACTTTGCTGTACTGTCACTTTTTAAATTGTGAATTGTGAAAAAATTCACTGAATTTTTTTTAATTCACTTCTTCAAGGAGATGATTAAATGACCAATTTTCCACAACTTTAGCATTTTGTTTTGGAATAAGTTTATTTTCCCCACAAGGCATTATCAATTGCTTTCTTCCCTCAATTCCTCTCTCGTCTCTTCTCCCGAGTTTCCCAGTGAGGTTGTGCTTTTACTGAGAAGCAGACAACAGCACACACACACACACACACTGAAGATATAAAATTTTATAAAATGGTCTTAGTTCTTTCATCTCATTATACAGGATGACTGAAAACCCCCATCCCAATGAAACTGTCAAATTCATAAATATTTTTGGAACTTTCCTTTCAGAAGTTTCTTCAGTATAATTTTAGGAAGCCAACATCCTAAAGCCTGTGCTTTCAACCACTGTCATTATATCCATTTTCCAGGGCTGCAGAAACAAAGTACTGGAAGACTCAGTGGTTCAGAACCCAGACATTCATTATCTCACATTTCTGGTGGCTAGACATCTGACATCAAGGTGTTGGCAAGGCCACATAGGCTCGTTCTGATGGCTCTCAGAAAAAAATCCCACTGTGTCTCTTCCAGCAACACTTGGCATTCGCTGGCTCAGAGATGCATCACACCAATCACCTGACCGTCATCTCCCTGGGTGTCTTCATATATGCAAGTCTGTCTCTGTTTCCCTCCTTTTTTCTTTACTTCAGACATATGAGCTTAGAACCCAACCTAAGGAGCTCATTTTAACTTGATTACCTTTGTAAAAGATCCTGTCACCAAATAAGATTACATTCGGAGGTACTAGAGATTAGGATCCTAACATATTTTTTTGGAGGAGATAAAATTTATCCCATAAAAGCTGCCTTCTAATAAATATGATTTTTCTTTAAAATATGAAAACTGCATTTAAATGTGAAACATTCTTAGAAATATCATTTAAAAGTGTAATATCTACAAGTGCTTCCTTTTTAATAGTAGTTGAGGTATATATATAAATCTACCTAAGAATAAGAGCCTTTTAGCTTTTGTAAGAATGGAGGAGGGAAGGAGCAATAACATGACATCTGAGTCGTCTTGATTATTAGCTGGCTCTTTCACATTCATTTAAGATTCCAGGAGCTGAGATCTGCATAACTACCATGTCTAGACCTTCCGAATAATCCCATCCCCTAAACTGAGTCTTGAGCTGGGACAGTTTCCTCATTAAAAGCCTCACAAACATAATTATCTCAGTGCCTAAAATAGATTGTGCCAGAATTTGAGGAAGGATATCATCAGTGCCTTCCTCATTAAAGTAAACTGATCCAACATGATTAATTCCAAGTTTGCTTAATATGCTCGACTAATAGGTGGATGGGGGAGTATGAGAAACTTCTCACTACCTGGTAGATTTTATTTATACCAGACACATGTTACTACAATATCTTGGACCTGGCCCAAAAAAAAGTCTTTATAAAAAATGTCCTAGTTCAGTAATCTTTACTGCGCCTCTTAGGTACAAGTTTAGAATATATTATCCTAGGGGCACCTGGCTGGCTCAGTCAGTTAAGCATCTATCTTCAGCTCAGGTCAAGATCTCATGGTTTGTGAGTTCGAGCCCTGCGTTGGGCTCTGTTCTGACAGCTCAGAGCCTGGAGCCTTCTTCTAATTCTGTGTCTCCCTCTCTCTGCCCCTCCCATGCTCATGTTTTGTCTCTCTCTGTCTCTCAATAATAAATAAACATTTAAAAAACTAAAAATTAAAAAGAAGAATATATTATCCTAAGGGTATTTAGATTATACTTAGTTGATGGGAAACAAAAAATTTAAAAAGTTGTGGGAAAAAGGATTATCATATTGGGAAACTTCTCACATCTATATTCCTCAAGCCACACATGGACTTCAGAACTCTATCTCAACATAATTTTTCTTAAATAACAAGGAGTGACCCACAATCTTAAGAGGACCTAGCAGACTCTAGAAATAGTTTGCTCTCCACTCCTAGAAGAGTTGCACTGAAAAGACACAGATCTGAACCAAACTGACTCCATGACAGGCTTTAAGTTTCCCCTCTGAACTACAAGGCCTAAGTTTCAGTTTCCCGGAAACTACCAGGCAGTTACACATTGCCCAAGGCAGGAGAGCCCACCTTCGCAACACCCAATCAGAAAAGGCCAGCAACCACCCTCCACATTCCTAAGAGTGAGGCCTGTAGATAGAAACTATAGATAGGACTCTTGTTGCCAAATGTTAAAGTTAACCCATTAGTCGCTGAACAAGACCACGGGCTCACTCTGTAATTGGTTAATTTCAAAGATACTTTAAATATTGTGATTGGGTCCCACCAAAGTAACGAACGCTCTAAACAAAACGTATGGTTAAAGTTGTTGCCAATGCTGTTATACGATAATGATTGGATCACTGTACCTATGTCACAATTTCTTGTACCTCCCCTTTCCCAAACCCCATAAAAACCCTGCTCAGCCCTTGTTCGGGGCTCTCGGCATGGATCCACTGCACTGGTGAAGCCAGCTTAAGCCTGTGAGCCCGAGCTTAAGGCTGAATAATATGCCCTTTGCTTTTGCATGCATGACTCGGTCTCCCTGGTGGTCTCTGGTCTTTGGGGATATTGCAATCTGGGCATAAGAGCACAATACCAGGATTTTTCATCCTCAAGGGAGAATTACACAGTTTTGTAGAAATATACACATTGACCGACCACATGTCAAGTTAAAATGATTCTCAGCATAGTACAGCATTGAGGGAAAAATCCAAACACATGGTGTTTCTTCAGGGTTAAAAAGCACAAATTCAGTAAGAAGTTAACATGTAGTCTGTGATAAAAGGGCTTCATAGACTGCAAGTTTGGGAAAGGGGGCCCAGTACTCCCCACTGAGAGATCACAAAACTATTGGCATTTGGGAAACTCTACAGTGAAGAAATTTCTTTCTCTCTCTCTCTCTCTCTCTCTCTCTCTCTCTCTCTCTCTCTTTTCAATTTTTTTAATGTTTATCCTTGAGAGACAGAGTGAGAGAAAGAGAGAGAGAGAGAGCATGAGTGAGGGAGGGGCAAGGAGAGAGGGAGACACAGAATCCGAAGCAGGCTCCAGGCTTCAAGCTGTCAGCACAAAGCCCAAAGCTGACTTAAACTCACAAGTAATGAGATGATGACCTGAGCTGAAATCGGATGCTTAACTGACTGAGCCACCCAGGCACCCCTCTCTTTCAATTCCTTTTAATTCTAGTTTTGGGGTGCCTGGGTGGCTCAGTCGGTTAAGCAGCAGACTTTGGCTCAGGTCATGATCTCACACTTCATGGGTTCAAGCCCTACATCAGGCTCTGTGCTGACAGCTAGCTCAGAGCCTGGAGCCTGCTTCAGATCCTGTACCTCCCTCTCTCTCTGACCCTCCCTTACTCATGCTCTGTTTCTCTCTGTCTCAATAATAAATAAACATTTAAAAAAATTTAAAAATAATTCTAGTTTTGAAAATCATTGACAAATGATTTTACAAAACCAAATATGCTCTTATTTAACACCCACTGATATTTCATATCCTACAAAAAGAATAAGTCAGAGTATTTCCTTTTTGTTTTCAAGCAGGTTCTAAGACTTATTCAGTCCAAGAATAAGCTGTGTGTGTGCAACTTTCTATACTTCCTTCTATTTCTGTCTGAACTTAAGCTTCCCGTGACTTCCTATTTGTTAGGCACTTTCTACATTAAGATGGGAAGGAATCTTACATTATAATTTATACTTTGACTGAAACTCAGTAAAGCCAGCACAAACTCTCCCAAGAGATTTGCATTTTAAAACCTTTGCTCTCCTAGTAACTTATCAACTGTTTCAGCAAGTTCAGGCAGTATCAGCAGGAACTTGATGTGTGTGCAGGGGGAGGGGGGGGCAGGGAGGAGACCTGGGAGAAGAGTAGGATGAGAAGAGCGCAGAGGCGGACTTCGCTTCCTCCTGTGTCTGTGCTGTGATTGGACACCCAGGTGCTGGCACCGCCTCTTAACGCTGCTGCAATCCTGCTCTCCTGCACCCTCCGTGGTACTGACCTTCACCATCCATCGACTCAGCTCATTTCAACCCACTCTGTAGATCTCCGTGAAAACATCATTTCCTCTGGGATGCCATCCAGAAGCCCCCAAGGCTGACTTAGATCCCCTCCCCTCCTATTCTTTCTCATAGCACAGAAATAATTTCTCCCATTTTGATACTTAACCACATCTTTTTTTAACCCTCATTTACTTCTCTCTCTCCTCGAGCGACCTGATTTGAACAGTGAGACCTGCATCTTCTCCATCACTGTTTATGCCGGATACCTCGCACAGTGCTAGGCCAGTGAAGTGGGCCCAGAAAATACCTGTTAAACATGACTGTCTTTGAACTTCTGCTATTAGCCCTAGCTGGCTCTAGAGTTAAATCTGGGAAATGGGTTAGAATTGCCAGCAGAAGTGGCTCACAGTGCCCCTTTCTCTCATTCATTCTCTCCCCTTCCACCCTGAAGTTTACCTTCTCCTCCCTCTGTTCCCTTGTCGAAAGCAGTTATGTTTTATCTTTTCTTCAAGTCTGGTCCATTTTCCCTCCCTCCTCCAGCCACTTCCAGAGTCATTGCCACCACAAACAGGTCACTGTTTCCATCTCTCTGGTCTCCTAAACTACAGGGAAGGGCTTGGGAAGGAATCAGCTGCTCAAGAATCCCTCAAGTGAGAAACAAAAGCTGTAAGCTCAAGTCAGAGAAATACGGTGCAAGAAGCCTCCAGGTGGAGAAAATTAAGGTGAGGTTCTTGACATTGTAAGGTGTATATGTGTGTGTTAGGGGTGGTGGGTGGCAAAGAGGGATATCAATGGTACATTGAGTACCACTGAGTACCATTTGTAGGAGAACAGTCTGTAGTAGCAGAAATTACACATAATATAGACCAGAAAAACTCAAAATTTTGTTTGTCCATGTAAAAGGGATAATATACTATTTGCAATAATATGCTCTTTGTAACAATGTATTGCTTATTTACCATGTTAGTCATCATTAAATATTAGCATAAAGTGTTATTGTTACTTGATTTCACTTGTTCATGTAATTCACATATAAATATATAAATACATGTAAATGCAAATTACATAACTACATAATCATACAATAATATATTATGCATATATACAACCATGTATTATTTTCACACACATTTGTTGGGCATTTTCATGCAGTGGCCAGTTTATCTGAATTTAAGAAGGTACCAGTGTAGATGAGAAACAAGAATTAAATTTTATAGCTGCCTCAAGAAAAGAAACTTGGAAACTTATAGACAGTATCAGAAATCCGATATAGAGAGTAAAGGAAAAGCAAAAATCATACACATCTCCAACATATCTCTCCTGCAAGACTGGGTGTGTGCGATTAACTCCTCACATTGGGATGGGATTGTAGTAGCAGAAACATCAGAAAGGAATTATATCTTGAAGACAAGACACTTTCAGGTACTTCCCTGATCTCACTTGCACTCAAAACTAAGCCGTTATGAGATGTCTCCTTGGCTTGTGAAAATGGAGAAGAAAAATAAGGGATCAAGTTCTGGTCCATTCAAGGTAAGCTGCAGGGTATTCACAGTGTTATGGTGCCCATTCACGATATGACCACCAATAAGGAAATTTTAATTACATTGATAGATGGAAAAGTACAATTGGTCAGAGATGGGTGGATATATATATATAAGATTTTGAGGACTATTAACTTTGAGATGGAGGCATGTTGAAATAAGCAATTTAGCAATCCTGACCACATAACATTGCTAGTTATTTTTAAATTACATACAGAAGATACTTATAAAAGGGAAAGGAAGGAAAGGGAGGGATAGTTTAGATAGTTTTCATGGATGGGGTTCTGATAAGCAGAAAGCTTAGATAGCACATTGATAGAGAAGAAAAAAGAATAAATCAACGGATGATAGGTGAAAATGTATGTCTATTATGCATAATAGAAAAATTAAATTGATAATTGAAGATTAGTGAAGTGTTAATAGAAATACCATACAGAAAATTTAAGATATGAGTAGATACATAGGTAAATAAGAACATGGGCAGTATACTTAGGAAATCAGGTCCACAGCAAATCTTTTTTACTTCCTGTTTAACAGACAAAAAAAAATTACATTAATGGGATCCAATTGCTAAGTGGCACAGATTATAGCTTTCCCAGAATACCAGAAGACACCTTTACAAAAAATGGAGTTTGCTAATATTTTTACTTGTCTGTTCAGACAGCTGCAGCTTCGTGATGAATAATCCCTTCCCTCTAACATTCAACTTGTGCTCTATTGGAAACTGCTCCAAATCATGGAAGAAAATCCATCTATTTGAAGAAATCTGTCTTGACATCCCAGAAATATTTCCACCTGTAAATTCTGAGGTCTTAAAATTAGAATCTCTTACCAATTATGACCTTACAATACCCATGTAAGTTCTAGGAGAGTGCCAGCAATGCATAAAATAACTACAGTGGCATAAGCTATACATATTAATAAGTTTAAGTTCTGGGATAGATAGAAATAGCCAATGTTTTTAATCAGCATATTTTGTTAATTTCTAGTAAAACTTGTATGACAAGAAAAGATGACCTTAAAAATTTTTTTTCTTGAATAAATAAATGGGAATCGGAGCAAATCAGCAAATGGGGGAAAAAAAGCTTATTTGGATATGAGTCCTGTAGTTTGGCAAGCAATTAATCAGAAGTAGAATATATTGCTTCAGAGTATTAATTACCTTACCTGGTTTTGACTACTCTAGAGTAGAGTTGTTTTCTGACTTTCAAATCCAAGGAAATGAAAAATGAAAAAAATTTTTATAAAACAGCATTAATTATATGTGTAGATTATGACTAATTTAAGTTTTTTTTAAGTTTTAGAAATACCAGAGACAATCCCATTTTCTTTTCTTTCCTCTTTTATTTCTTTTTCTTTTTCTTTTTCTGAAGACAGAAAATCCAAGCCACTAGATGAGACTCTTGAGATTGTTAGTTTTCACTTTTTTTCTCTACGAAATTCAGAAAACAGATTAATCCTTGCCAGTTGCCCTGCAAAATAAAAAGTGGATTCCTCACACGAGGTCCTAGACCATAGATTCTCAAACATGGCTGCTGCACATTTTATGAGCCAGAGTTTTTGAAAAAATATGGTGCCAGGGCACTTCTTCAGAGATTCTGATCAAGTTGGTCCACTGTAGAGCCTCAGTATCAGTATATTTTTTTAAGCAGCTAGGACTGATAATCACCACCGTAGACCGTGGTTTTCACACTCAGGAAGGTAGAAGGGAAGGTAGTCATTGAGAGTTTTAAAAGAATGGTCTTCCGTTTCCCAGATGCCCAATGTCCAAATGTAATCTCTTTCAAAACGGAATGCCTGAGGATGTGATGAGGGCTGAGGCATCAGGACATGAGCTTCTTTCCTATTTTCTTTCACAACCACCTTCACAAGGGCTTCCCTCATTCCAATCCAGAATCTTCTTAGCTAAGATGTGTTGTCCTGAGGAGTATAACCTCCATCCACCTCATTAAGAGATACATTTACTTATTAAATTTATATAGTTATTTGTCAAATTTTGAAATATATCTATACCAATTTGATCAATTATATACTGATTATAATTATAGAGATGATTTATTCAGAAAGAAAAAATGATATGTAAAGAGAATTAGTATTAGTGTTGTAGGAGTATTAGTAATAGATAGGAAATGTATATCTCAATGCATTTTCCTATTTGCCTTGCTGAGAAATATGTTAGGGTTGTTAGTAAAAGACTTCCAAGCATAAATGTATTTTACACTAGGATAAAAATCTCTGTGTGTGGTAGGCTGAATAAACAATTTCAAGAGAAGTGGAATGAATGCATATTTCATAGTGTTAAAGAATACTTCAAGGTTTTTTTTAGTTTCAGTTTTATTGTTTTAATTTACATATAATAACATGCACTTATTTAAAGTATGCAGGTTATGGTGTACAAACATGTATCCTTTATTCTGGTTAAGGTATAGACCAGTTCATCACATGAAAAAGTGTTCTTCTCTGATTTCCAGTCCATCATCTCCCTTGACGCCCAGGCCCCTGTGGTCTGCTGTAGCTCCCTCTCATTTCATATTCTCTTGGATTTCATATAAATGAATTTTTGTTGGAATGTAATTCTTGTGTTTGACTTCTTAACTCAGCATAATGTTTTTAGATCCAGTCATGTTTTTATTGCTCCTTTTTAATGCAAAGTAGAATACCAGTATGTTTGTCCATTCCCCAACTGAAGAGCATTTGAACTGTTTCCAATCCAGTATATAAGGGATAGTGCTACATTATTCATTTTCAAACCTTTCTGTGAATATATGCTTCATTTCCTAAGAGTAGGATTGCTAGGTCCTATATTAAGTGTATGTTTAACTTTATGAGATATTGCCATATCGTTTTCCAAAATAGTTCTGCCATTTTGCATTCCCACCAGTAATGGGATTTCCTGTTGCTGCACATTCTCACCAGTACTTGGCATTGACAGGATTCTTAACTCTAGCCATTCTAGCAGGCATGTAGTCGTATCTTTTTATTTTTGTTTTGTTTTAACTTGAATTTCCTTGATGATTATTGATGCTGATCATCTTTCTTTTTTTCTTGATGATCTGTGTATTCTATTTTATGAAGAGTCTGTTCAGATCTTTTTGCCCTTCTTACATTGGTTTGTCTTTGTATTGTTGAGTTGTTAGAGTCTTCTATGTACCCTAAATACAAACCCATTATCAAATATGTTTTGCAAATAGTCTTCCAAGTTATGATTTATCTTTTCAGGTTCTTTAAAAAATTTTTTAATGTTTTATTTTATTTTTAAGAAATAGAGAGAGACAGAGCACAAGCAAGGGAGGAATAGAGAAGGATTGAGACACAGAATTTGAAGCAGGTGGCTTGAACTCACAAACAGTGAGATCATGACCTGAGCTGAAGTCAGAAGCCCAACCGACTGAGCCACCCAGGTGCCTCTATCTTTTTATGTTCTTAACCATGAATTTTGAAGACCAAAATTTTAATTTGGAGGAAGTCATTTTTGCCAATTATTCTTTCATAATTTATGCTTTTCACATCTTATTTAAGGAATTTTTGCCAAAGCCAATGAGATAAAGATATAGTTTCTTCTAAATTTAACAGTTTTGTCTCTTATATAAGGCCTATGATTGATTTCCAGTGTCCTAAAGAAGTTGTTCTTAACAATTTTATTGAGTTTTCTCATTATGTTATGGCAAAAGGATTTTCTCTGTTTCTTATTCCACTATTCTGAAAACTCTGCCCACAAATTTCTCTCTCAGTTGCATAATCATACAACTACAGCTCAAGTCATGATCTGTCAGTTCGTGAGTTTGAGCCCTGCATCAGGCTCTGTACTGACAGTTCAGAGCCTGGAGCCTTCTTCTAATGCTGTGTCTTCCTCTCTCTCTCTCCCCTCCCTGTTCATGCTCTGTCTCTCTCTCTAAAACAAACATTAAAAAATTTTTTAAATGAAATAAAAAATAAAAGTATTGATATTTTCTATTCACCTGAATTCACCCATATCTTTTGCAACTATTTAAGCTCACAGTGAAAAATTGTAGGTGTCATTTATACAGAGAGTTTTTCAAAATTGTTTAAAAAGGTACGTAAGCAAAAATATATGAAGATGTATCCTAAATCAACATTTATCTTTGGTTCCAATGGCAAATATGGGTGCTATGTGGCAGTACAGAGCTTTTGTTCTTTTCTTTTTGTTGTTGTTGTTTTCTTTTTATAAATCATTCTCATCTGTTGAAACTTCCTTGACAGGGAATTTATCTTAAACACTAGCATACAAAAAAATAAAAATTGGATAAATTAAAAAGCAGTGAGATGAAATTTATTAGTGATATAACATGAGAACTATTTAAGTCTGGGCTCATGATTAATCATGAACACTTCCACGAAACAACATGTGAGACCATATGTAAGTATTGCCTACAATACAAAAGCTTATGGCCTAAAATCATCCAGACTAATTCCCAGTTTGTGACCCTATTTTTTTTTATAAATAACTTAGAAGTCCTCTAGATTCAATTATGTTCATATTCAGAGAATATTGACCATTAGAAAATCATTTCTTATATTGGGTTAAAACATGTCTGCTTCTAAATTTCCATCCCTGAGTCCTAAGATTAACTTCTATAGACACAAAAACAAATTCAATCTCTTCTTTATTTAGCATTCTTGTAACATTTTAGAATAGTTGCCGTAATCTCCTTCCCCTAGTCCTTCAACTCTTCCTTGGTTTCAAGAAATATTGTCATTAACTTATCTCTTCTGGAAGCCTCTAATTTGCATCTGATTTAATCTTCATGTTGGTTCTCCATACTCTGGCTCTATCAGGCACTGCTCTTCCCTTCAGATCTCAGCCCCCTAACTCCCTGAAGTACCATTTACCAAATCTGGGCTATATCATAAAGCTCCATGTGAATCTGTATTTCATTACCTATGATAATGGCTGCTGCTTCATTGATACCTAGAATATCTATACAATTTAAGACATCTATGTAAAATCCTGCTCCAGGGTTTAAAAATCTAACTGTAGAAGTACAAGATGGGGAAAACTGGGTTTAATAAAAGCAAATGATTGAAAAGTCACAAGAACTTCAGTTCATTTACATGCAATATGATGGAGTTCAGAAATTAATAATTATCTAGCAATAACTTACATGCAGGATAAAATAATGCTGTTTTCCTTCCTACAAGCCAAACAGGAAGCTATTCCAATTTCAGCTTTGACAAGTGGAGAGCTTAGAAGTTATCACTCCCATCTTCATAATAAGAAAATTGCTGAACAAACTGAAAATCAATGATTTCTCTCAGACTCTTCAGAGAATTGAAGCAAACTACTAGGGCAAACCACCATCATGCAATCTGGAGAGATAGATGAATACAGAGACTCACAGCTGAGAGCAGCTTATCTGGAGCCATAAACTGACAGAAACAGTTACATGACAGCTTTCAAGAATTTTCGGAGGCAGAATGCAGACTGGCTTGGGAGCAAGAAACTCATGGGGGCTTCAGTTTTAGTGGATTTTACCTCCAGAAACCCCAAGGGTTCTCACATATTATAGGATGTATTTTCAAGATGTTTTATATGATAAGCAAATGGATCAATCACAACTAAGCAATTTCTATGAATCTATAGCACCCAACAATAAAAATGTTAGTTGTGCCAAAGATTTGCAGCCTTGTTACAAGAATGCATTGGCATCACCATGATTCCAAGATATCCAGGAACTAAGAGGTATGTTGGGGCCATAAGCTCATTTTCCTAATCTTTCAGGCCTGCTACTGAACCTTGCAGAATGATATCAATGCTTTAGAGAGTCAAGAAAAATAGAGCATTTCTAAGAGTTCTAAGTTTATTTTGAAAAACTGCCTAAACTTTGTAGTTCTATGATGTGGATATTTAAAGACTATGATCCTTATGACTTGATCCCTTTAATTCCAGAGTTATCAGAAAAGGTGAGAAAATCCCTTCTAGACCTAATCTAGGGGGTACTGGGGAAGAGAAGGCTAATGGAAAATTCTATGGTCCTAGAGAATGGCACAGACCTGGTGGGCACTCCTAGAGGCTAAAATGAAGAAGAAAACTGGTTATTTAGGAGATTTTAAGAGAATTTAAGGAAATCTAAGGGAAATTCATCTGGTTTGGGTAAGATTGGTGGTGATTTTCCTTTTCCTTTTTCCCTGTTTCCCCCCTTGGTGTTCTGCCTCTGTTTTATATAGCTAATGTGTAATTTCTGTTAAAGGTTAATTTGGGGGTAATAATCTCATCTTCCCCTTATTTGCCAGAGCTTTGAAGTTGATATCATGTTAAGGTTAAGCATTAATTTAACAGTCTTTCCTGCATTTCCTTATCTTTTAAATGAATAGTCCAGTTTTAACCTCCACTTTCTTAAAGTGGTCACTTTCCCCCCATTAGCTAGGTAAGGTATGTGTCATTCTGTCCCCCTCATCTATTGATGAAGAATATAGAGTAATAATTATGAGGTCAGATATTATAGCTACATTTAACTATATGTTGAGAGTTTTCAAAGAGAAAACAAGACAAGCATCACAAAAAAAAAAGAGACTGCAGTGATAAGCTGATTTTTTCCATTTTTCTTGACATCATGTCCCATAATATCTATCATATAAAGTAAGTTTTTTATTTAGGAAAGTGCCAAAATTAAAAAAGGATTATAGAGAGTGAAAAATGTGAGGTGTTTAGAATATAAACTTTAGGTATAACATTATTACATGACCACCATATAAATAATAAGAATATTGGACTTGGATTGATAGGATGACCATACACAAACTCCACATAAATTAAACAGGGCAAATTAAATAAAACTTACATATGTAAAAGTATGGAGAAAGGTTAATGTAATCAGGACACACGGAAGAGAAATGTGGGCACGTTAGCTTCCAGGACTAGGAGGTATACAGATCCCCAAGTCTTCCCTGGCATGCACATCTGTTAAGGTTACTATCTGTTTGATTAAAGTCCATTTCAGGTTTTTTAATGCCCAACCATTTTCCATTAAGTCCAGATCAAAATTGCACACAGGCTAGTCTGGATTGGGGCCATGATCAGCCCATCTGAGATGGTGCCCCTCATCGATCTTGGAGTTGCACAATCAATACCTGAATGGATTACGAGGCTCAGTACAGTTCACTCAGCATAATCAAAGTTCACATTTATCATCCTCAGCATTATTAGTCCAGGACAGTTGACTGCAAGTATACCTCTCAGCCCTATACAGCACAAGTACAACAATGGCGTCCCTTTCCAAGAGTTTTGCCACAAGACCTGCCAGCAGGTTCCAAGGCCTCATTTGACGTTTTGGTATTGTTGTTGTTGTTTTTACTAAGATGTAAATGTTCATACTTTCATTTCTGTAATTTCCTCACAAACAAGATGCAACTAATACTTTCTCCTAAGATTCTGATGCAAGCCAGACTTTGCCTTCCTTAATGTCGCCTTAGACATTAAGGAACCCACAGCAGCCTACCAGGAAAATGTGGATCCGGGTCCTCCTAAAATGCCACAAAGTGTTTACAACAGAGCTCATAGTTCTTGAACAGTAGGGAAGTTGACAAAACCTTGTTTGAGATTTCACAGTCTTTAACATCTCTCCTTTCCACCAAAAAATCATGCCTAATGAAAACCTAGACACACCTGGCAAAGAGTATCTGTCCCTCCTATCCCTGTCCAGGGAGATAAGCCCACATCTCCATCTGCATCTGCATCTGTGCATCTATGTTTATCTTAAAGGGAGTCACACTCAGACACTCACACATATATGTAACATATATGTGTTACACTTATATATACCTATAAAATGCTATATTATGTACATTTTATGTTACATAAAAAGTGTTATACTTTTAGGGGCACCTGAGTGGCTCACTTGGTTAGGCCAATGACTTCGGCTCAGGTCATAATCTCACAGTTCGTGAGTTTCAGCCCTGCATCTGGCTCTGTGCTGACAGCTCAGGGCCTGGAGCCTGTTTCAGATTCTGTGTCTCCCTCTCTCTCTGTCCCTCTCCCATTAATGTACTCTCTCTGTCTCTCTCTCTGTCTCTCAAATAAATAAGCATTAAAAAAATTTTAAAGTGTTACACTTTCATCATGATTCCCAGGATTAATGAATAAACATCATAATAAAAGTTATATCTTACTTATTAAGCAACAACTTATAGATGACCTCATTAATATTATACATGGTAAAAAAAAATCCTAATTGATATTCTGAGACTATTGAATGCATGAGTAGTTTTGAGCAGTGACTAAGCCTCTTTATGGCATTTCTAGAAGCCTAACATTTTCTCATGGCCACAACATGTTCAAAGTAAAAATGTTTCAACTTCAAGTTCCAAAGCCACATCGGATTAACTCAGTCCCAGCCTTGTTAATGGCAGAAGTTCAGTTCCTTTTTGTCTGACGAAAACAGAGGTCTCTTCAGATGGTTACTTTGATGAGGAAGTAAGACAGTAAACCTCGTCAGGCCCCCTCGAAGGACAAAACCAACCATTGAAATCCAAGAGGTAGGAAAGGAGAGTGTGAGAATATGATTAATACATCAGGTTCGGAGCCCTTAGAAAACAAGTTGTGATGGTCAGGAGGTGTGTGTCCACATGAAGTGTGAGCCTCTGTGCTTATCTGGGTCCACTCTGTGGTGGCCCTGAGCTTCTAATCACCCACCAAAGACACCCATTTCCCTGGAACAGTCGGCCAAACAGGCAAAATTAAAAGTGATGACATAACTCAATCATTTTTGAAAGCTCACCATCCCTATCCTTTCTCTTTAGTCCCTATCTTCAGCTGATTAATTAACTAGATATATTAATGCATGCTAAGGTGGAAATGATTGTTGAATATCACCATTACAACCTCTCTAGAGATGGGCTGTTTGGGGGTTGGAATCGCTAATCCTAGAGATTCTTACTTAGCAAACACCCACACACTATAGTTAAGATAACAGACGTTTGTAATTAGGGACCTGGTTTTCAGAAAAGCAGGTGTTGAATTTTCTCTTCATTACATTAGGAGGGCAATATCTTGACCAAAAAAATTATTTCATTTATTTTGGCTAGTTAATCATTTTTGAGACTTACCAGAAACCAGACCTTATGTTAGGTACTGCAATAAACAAATAAGGGGTAGTCCTTATCTGAAGTCAGCATTTGAAAAATGATTCTTACGGGGCGCCTGGGTGGCTCAGTCGATTAAGCATCTGATTTTGGCTCAGGTCATGATCTCACAGTACGTGGTCCAGCCCGGCATCGGACTCTGTGCTGAACACTTGCTCAGAGCCTGGAGCCTGCTTCAGATTCTGTGTCTCCCTCTCTCTCTGAGCCCTCCTCCACGCATGTTCTGTCTCACTCCTTCTCTCAAAAATAAATAAACGCAAAAAAAATTTTTTTAAAGAAAAAAGAAAAAATGGTCCTTAAAACCATTCAAGTGTCTTTTTCAAGAGGAATCTTAAATAAAAATTTTTAACTTTACTGAATGTTTGTGCTTCCACAAAATTCGTTGGTTGAAACCCTAGCCCCCCAATGGGAGGATATTAGGAAGTGGGGCTCCTGGGGGTGAACTGGGGTTAGATGAGGACTTGTGGGTGGAGCTCCCAGGCTGGAATGAATGTCCTTGTAAGTGGGCATTGTAGAGCTTGCTCTCCCTCTCTCCACCACGTGAGCACAACAGCAAGAGGGCAGCGGTCTGCAAACCAGAAAGAAAACGAGGAACCAAATCTGCGGGCACCCTGATCTTAGACTTGTCAGCCTCCAGAACAGTGAGAAATAAATTGTTGTTCAAGCTACTGGATCCCTGGTATCCCGTTACAGCAGGCCAAGCTGACTGGGAAATATATATAAAGGAAGACTTTATACAAACCGTTTAAAAAGAAAGATAAAGGATTGGCTACAAAGGAAGAGAGATCGTCCATCATTCATTCCACAGCACCCTCTGGGCTCCTGCTTTGAGACAGGTACTGTGCTCAGCACCGGAAAACCGGGAACCCATTTAACCAGCATTTTCAGGCTAAGAAATTGAAAATTGCCACTAACTTACAAAATTGTGTACCTTCCTCAAACTAATCTCTCTGCCTCTGTGCCAGAAGTAATTGACATCTTGAATTATATATTGATTTTCAGGGTTTTGTTTATATTTTTTCAACTTAGATTTCCGAAACAATGCACTTTTTTAGTTTTACAACGTTTTGAATCTGTATAAATAGAACTATGACTATCTCTTTGACTCAAAATTACATGCGTAAGATTCATGATGACGCCCATAGCTAGAACTTTCTTACTCATAGATACATAATATTTGTTGTAAAAATATATCACAAGGTATGTCTCATCTACTGACAATGGACATTCAGATTATCTCTCTTTTTTTGGTTCATAAAAAGTGGCTATAAACATTTCTGTGCATACCTCCTTGAACATCATTTCACAAGTTTAATGACCATTTGGATTTGTTCGTGTGTGAAGTACCGAAGTCTTCTGTTGAGTGTGTTCTGTGGGGTTTTGCCATATCCTATCGAGTTATTGGAATTCCTTATAGATTCCAATATTTGTATTCCTTGGTTATATCTCTTTTCCCAGGTTCTGGCTTTTTTCCCCCTCTTTTGGTTGTTGTTTCCCTTTGTGGTACCTTTCATTTAACAGAAGTTTTGAAAATTCATAATTTTAATGTAATCATCTTAGTATTCTTTTTTCTTTTTTAATGGTTAGTGGAGTTTGTGACTTAAAAAGAAATTTTTCTCTCTTGGAGTCACAAAGATGTTCTTGGAGAGCAACTCCTGAAAGCTTTAATAGCTTTGGATTTTACAAAAGGTCTATAATTCACTTGGAGGGGACATTATTTCTTCTGTTCTATGTGATAGATGTTTATATATATTTGCACATATGTTTGCTATTTTCTGCACTCTTTATTCTTGAATCTCTGGCCTTCCATCTTATATCACTTTCCTTCTGCCTCCAATATATCCTTTGGGGTTTCTTTTACTGAAAATCTGATGGTGAGAAACTATCTCTAGCTCCTGTCTAGTTGGCAAATGCATTTATTGCACAATCATATTTTAAGTACATTGTTTGCTGGTTATGCAATTTTATATCAATAAGTACTTTCGCTTAGCACATCATTTCATGGTCTTTTGCCTTCCCTTGTTGCTAAGAAAAAGTTAGATGTATTTCTCAGTCTTTCCACAATGCCCTCTTTTAAAATCAACTTATATTTGCTGTTTTATTTAGTTACCAACTTTTTTTATTTATCTGCCTAAGATTTGGGGGACTCCTAGAAATTAATTGGTGCCTTCCAGATCTTGAAGACTTTTTCTGCCATTATCTTTTCAAATACTGCCTCAGTCCATTCTTTGCCTTTTCCCCCCTGGAGCCCCATTTAGACATTTTATAGATATCCACACTGTATCCTCCATATGCCCTACCTTATTTTTTATATTTTCCAGACCTTTATCTCTCTTTGCTAAATCCTGCTTGATAGTTTTAGTTGATAGTTTTTTAGTTTACTTTTTTTGTTTCTGTTCTATAATATTCCCTTGTTCCACTGGATTTTTAATATTATTGTTTTTATTTCTAATAGTTCTGCTTTATTCTTTATCAATATGTTTGATAATTCTTTTTTTTTTTGTCCCATGCACATGATTTTAAGCCTGTATTTTATTTCTTTTAGTAAACATAGGGGCACCTGGGTGGCTCAGTTGGTTAAGTGTCTGACTTCTGCTCAGGTCATGATCTCAAAAGTCATAATCTCACAGTTCATGAGTTTGAGCCCCACATCAGGCTCTGTGCTGACAGCTCAGAGCCTGGAGCCTGCTTCGGATTCTGTGTCTCCCTCTCTCTCTGCCCCTCCCCCACTCATGCTCTGTCTGTCTGTCTCTATCTCAAAAATAAACATTAAAAAATTTTTAAGCATAGGAAGCATACATATTTTATATTCTGCATTTGAAAATTACAATTTCTGATGCTTGTGGATCTTTTTTTGTTTTTATTTTTATTATTTTTATTTATTTCAAGAGAGATGGCAAGAAAGGGAGAAGCAGAGAGAGGGAGACAGAATCCCAAACAGGCTCCTCACTGCCAGTGCAGAGCCCATTGCAGAGCTCAAACTCACCAACCATGATCATGACCTGGGCTGAAGTCAAGAGTCCAACACTTAACCAACTGACCCAACAAGGCGCCCCGAGGATCTTCTGAAGGTTCTCATTCATAGAACGTTATTCCTTTCAGTCCTTGTTGATTATTTTGGGAAACTTTTGAGATGATTAAGATGAAAATGAGTTCCTTTAAGTTATGCATTTGCTTCTGTCAAGTACCTGGGGAAATTATCAGTCAGCAATCATTTTAATTTATATTTTTATATCTTAAAGGCAACATAAATTAAGGCTTCTGAGCTGCATGAGGTCAATCTGGTGTTTCCAAATGTTTACTAATGATATTCACCGCCCCAACTCAGTGCCATATTTTGGATAACTAATTCCTCTTGTGGTCCCACTTGACAGTGGCAGAGAAGATGATTTCTGGATCACTATAGTACACCCATTAGGGTACCAGCTTTAAGACATAAAGCTTTCATATTAGATCCTCCACCTTAGACAGGTCCTCGATTTTGGCTCTTTTTCCCAAACTATGAGGGTTCTTCAAAATACAGCCAAGGTTCAGAGGCTCAGCAAATGCCTTCATGTGAAAGTGTCACTGTTTTCTTTACTTCTTTGGGTTCCTGCCTTTGATTACTCTTTTAAACCTGAGAAGTCCTTCCTTTCCTGCAACTCATCAGTTCATTTAATATTTATCCAAGATTATTTGTTCTCAGATGGAGGTCTACCCAGGAACATAATCCCAATATTACTGAAAATTAATGCCTTAAAGAAATTTTTAATTCTTTTAAATTCTGTACTCTACCACACTATATTTTCACTTGGACTATTCTATTTTATCAAATTAGTCAAATGGAAAATTTACGTGAGTTTGACAAGCAAAAGGGAAATTTTTTCTTAAATATTCAATAGACCTTATATATCTAGACATTCCATTATTCCCAGTAAAATTTTATTTTTAACTTTCTGAGTTTGTATCACTTACTCTTCTTGGATACTTTTTCAATATGTATTTTATAAATTCAATCTCCTTTTTACTCTGACCAATTAATTAGACTAAATCTTTGAGACTATACCTAGCTTCCTTTTAATGATTTTATGGGGTGAACTCTCTTAAAATATTCTGACCTAATCTCAATTTTAAGGACATAAAACCTTCCCAAGTTCTATTTTTTAATGTCTATTTATTTTTGAGAGAGAGAGAGACAGACAGAACACAAGCAGGACAGGGGCAGAGAAAGAGAGAGACACAGAATCCAAAGCAGGCTCCAGCCTCTGTCAGCACAGATTCCAATGTGGGGCTCAAACTCATGAACTGTGAAATCATGACCTGAGCCAAAGTCAGACATTTAACCGACTGAACCACCCAGGCACCCCCTTACAATATTTCTTCTAATGGGTCCTATAATGCATTTGGAATACACATATCCTTAATATCTTCCTAACTTCTTTATCCACTGATTCATTGATTCATTCATTGATTTATTCACTGAATCCCTGTTGGCTGGGGAATTTAAAAGCACAAATCTATGTTTGTGGAACCACTAAATTATGTGAGACACGAATCCTTTGGCTATTAAGATTAATTGGTTCAGCTGTTTCCTTTAATATTTTGACAAAAAAGAAAGGTAGACATTTGAAGTTTGAAAACACTTCCACTTAATTTTTGTAACTACATCCAATGCTAGCAAAAGCATCAGTGGTGACTAGATAGTCAAGTATTGGCTTAAAGTAACTTGGTCCAGAGGAAACATTCAAATTATGTCAATATTACATCAAGGTCTGACTTAAACTCAAACTAGAAAACAATAGACCTAGTTCATAAGTAGAAGTTTTTACCCCTTTCGTGCCATCCTTGATTAAAAGGCCAGATTCATTCATTGAGAAAGGAAATCTCTTGGGGTTGCTCTTTTCCGCCCTATTTTCAGGTACCAGAAACAACATACCTATCCTAGCAAGATCTGTGTCTTTTCAATATCTGTATCAATGATTTCAGGCATTTAGGACTCTTCTAGATCTTCCTGAAAGGATCAAAGTTCTCAAGAGGTAGAATCCCTAATCTCTGCAAACACCATCAAATTCTAGTCATTTGCAAACACCATCAAATTCTAGGTATATGTTTCCTCTTTAGGCAGCAAGACAGGAAGAAGCAGAACAGCCAGATATTTAGATATCTGAGACCAAAATATTGACCTTGGCTAGTTAATTTTCTTTCTTTCTTTTGCAACACAATGAGAAGAAAAGAGAATTACAGTAAAACCTTGGACTGCAAGGAACTTGTTCTGCAAGTGTTCCGCAAGATGAGCAAATATTTCTAATAAATTTCAACTTGATAAACGCGATGTCTTGCAATACGAGTAGTGCATAACACTGAATGTCACATGATCACAACTGATCCAATGGTTCTCTCTCTCTAGCTGCAGAATTGTGCATCATCATCTCCTATGCTTGGTCTCAGTCTGCGGTGTTTGGCAGAAATCAGTGGTTTTTCAGAACATAATGGAGGTGCCCACAACTGGCACTAGTGTATTTTTTGTCACTTCAAAGCATCTATGAATAGTCTTTTGTATTTCCATACAAGAGTGAGGTTAGGGATGCTGTTTTGCTTCATTCTAGGTCAGACTGCCTGCAGATCTAGACCCTTTCCTCTACTATCTTATTGTCAGTTCCATTAAATACAGTATATGAAAAGAGTTTATTGATACTGTACTATAGATAGCGTCTGTGAGAGCATATACAATGACCCTGATGCAGAAGAAGATTCTGTTGAGCCAATACATAGCAGTGATTCCTTTAGTGATAGTGAAAGCCATCCTACACAATAACCCTCCTCTCTCTCATCTCGCTCATACCAGCCACGAAGGTTTTCAAAGGTTAAGTGCAGGTTCATTTGTTTATTTTCATTATATTTGTATTCTACTACAGTATTATAATCATTTTATATGAATATTTTTGGGTTGTAGAACAAATCAACTGAGTTTCCATTATTTCTTCTGGGGAATTTTGCTTTCATATACAAGTGCTTTCGATTACACGCATGTTTCCAGAATGAATTATGCTCACAAACAAAGGTTTTACTGTACCTGGTCATAGGATTCCTAAGGTAAACATAAACAACAGTTGGTGTGCGGGTCTGTACCTGTCTGAACCGGCCTGTGGGTACAGAACTGGTTTATCTCGAAGGGCCAGGTCAGGTCGCTTATCCTGCACCAGGCAATGACATTTAAAGAATGGCTTTAAATTGCAATCTGAGGTTAGGTTTAGAGGCTGGGCAACAGAGACCTATTAGTTTTGTTAGACCAAACAAACTGAGCACCCAGACTCCATGAATGGGGCTGAGCAAATCTCTTTGACTTGGCTCATCATGAAACATGGCAGGATACAGAAGCATATTTATCATTCCTATGAAGTTGATGCCCAGAAAACCAGCCTAATTAAATACTTCATTTCTGCTTCCAAATTTAACATGGTTGAAGAGATCTAGTGTTTATCTGGAAATCATCTATTCTATTCAGTTTGTTTGTTCCCTGGTATCCTTCCCTCAGAGATTAAAGCATTTATTTCCAAGACTTTTGCAGCTTTGCAGTGTCCTCTGCAAAGTGTTTCCGACACAAGATCCGTAAGTATGATTGTTAAGACCAGACATCAACTTTTTAATTGCAAATCCAAAAACAAAAAATGCTGATGTTTCCCATGCATCCAAATTTAAAAAGTATGCCAGAAAAGTGTCAGAACATTAATTTGATGAATCTGTTGCTTTGTATTATATCACATATATTAACAAGATATGTGTTCTTCTTTTCTCTTCTGAATGGAAGTGAAGCTAAAAAAATTATACTATGGTAAGATTTTCGATGTTTCCACTGCAGTGTTAAGGAGTACAAAGGAAATTTTCTCAATACCTTTATTGTAAATACTCCATTGCTTAGATCAAAGCTCTCCTTAGATCTTTTTTCTCTTTTCCATTCTTATTAACATTTGCATCAGACAATTAAAATATTTTTAGCATAAGACATTAATCCTTATTTAAAAGAGACATATAAGCATTGGATTTATTTTGATGCATTTCACAGGCTCACCTACTGGTTCTTAAAACTGGTTACTGCTCCTATGTAATCTCTTCCAGGTTTTAGGATTTCTATAAAGGCCTGTGGTGAGTGGAAGGTACACCAGAGCCTCCTTCTGAAATTATACTAGCAAAACATTAGGGAATCTTAATCTTAATGTAATAATTTTACCAATTAAAAGTGTTTCCCTTCTTACCCTTGTTTTTTTTTGAATCTCATTAGATAATCCTCTATATACATTATCTAGCATTCTTAGGTTGGACTTTCAAACCTCACTTTAATTTTCTACTCTGTGTAAAGTAGGCCTATTAATTTCCCAGGTTTACCATTTAAAAAGTGGCATGAACTAGGTGGCTTAAAACAACAATATTTATTGTTTCATTGTTCTGGAGACAAGAAGTCTCAAATCAAAGTGTTGGCAAAGTTAGTTCATTCTGGAGGCTCTGAGGGAGAGTAAGGTTCTATGCCTCTCTCCTAGCTCCCAGTGGTTGCTGGCAATCCTTGGATTCCTTGGCTTGCAAGGAATGTCTGCCTTGAATTGAGACTTGGAGCTGTAAAATTCCTACCATGAAGCATAGGGCAAAAGCTCTTGACATCTGCCTTGGCAATGGTTTTTTGGATGTAATACCAAAAACACAGGCAACAAAAGCAAAAATAGACAAGAGGCATTATGTCAAACTAAACAGCTTCTGTGCAGCAAAGGAAACAATCACCAAAATCAAAAGGCAACCTAAGGAATCAGAGACAACATTTGTAAACCATATAAATGATACGTGGTTAATATCCAAAATATGCAAGTAACTTGAATAATTCAAGTGCAAAAAATCCAATTAAAAAATGAGCAAAGAAACTGAATAGACATTTTTCCTAAGAAGACATACGAATGGCCAACAGGTATATAAAAACGTGTTCAATATCATTAATCATCACAGAAATGCAAATCGATGCCATAATGATATATCCTCAAACCTATTAGGATGGCTATTTCAAAAAAAAAATAATGAGCATCGGCGAGGATGTGGAGAAAAGGGGACCCCAATACACTTTGGGGAGAAATATAAATTAGTGCAGCCACTATGGAAAACTATATACAGATTCCTCAAAATATTAAAAACTGAACTATTAAATAATCCAGCTTTCCCACTTCTGGGTATATGTTTATAAAGGAACTGAAATGAGAATCAGAGAGCTATCTGTATTCCCATGTTCAGTGCAGGATGATTTACAATAGTTAAGACATGGAAGCAACCTAAATGTCCGTGATGGATGAATAGTTGAAGAAAATATGGTGTATACACACAATGGAATATTAGCCTTAAAAACAAAAGGAAAAGAAAATTCTGTTATTTACGACAACACAGATAAAGCTGGAGGCTAAGTGAAATAGGCCAGGTACAGGACATTCAGTTCATGATATGACCTACATGAGGAATCCAGAAGAGTCAAAACCATGGAGGCAGAGAGTTGAGTAGTGGTAGCCCAGGGTCGAGGAGAGAGGAAAGGGAGAGTATTAGTCAAAAAGGCATAAGGTTTTAGTCATACAAGATAAATAAGTCCTAGAAATACAGCATTGTGACATTAGTTAGCAAAATTTTAAGTAAAAATATGGTATTATTAAGATATTAGATCTTATGTTAAGCGTTCTTGTTACAAAAAAATCAGAAGGACAAGAAGGAAGGCATGCAGAAACTGCAGTTGATGGGTATGTTTATGGATTACATTGTGGTAATAGTTTCAAAGTGTATATTTATCTTTAAATCCCTCAAGTTTATGAACATTAAATGTGTACAGCTTTTTGTATGCCAGTTATATCTCAATAAAGTGGTTGGAAAAAAAGAAAATTAAAATATAAAAAATGTAACTTAAAACAATTGCAGGAAACCATGTAATTTTTGTAAATATAAGAATCTTAAAAGGAATGAGGGGGGAAAACCCCACTCTAACCAAGCATAACCTTATTTTAGCTTGATCAATTTGACAAAGACTCTATTTCCAAATAAGGTCACATGCGGAGGTTCTGAGTGAACCCCAAGTTGGGGGTAAACACTGTTCAAACCTGTTCACAAGGCAAAATGGATCACACTTTCAGAAAGGAGGAAACAGAGAAGCAAAGAGAGCCCTAAATTCATTAGAGTAGGATGCAGGAGTAACACCAATCCCTTCTGTGAGGCCAGAACTCTTTCTGATAGAGCAAATAAAAAGCTTGCCTTTGGCTCTGTTTTCAAATACACACACCCAAAACACTCTCTTCAAATTCTTTTAGTTCTTTATTCTTTCCTCACTTTTGAACCATTTTCCCTTTGTTCCATGAGTTTCAGATCCATAGCTCTCTCACCCAATCTCCCCAAATGAGAGCAGAGTAAGCCACTTTATAGCGCTCTGGTATAGCATGTGATAAAACCTAGAGAAACTTCAGGGCAAATGGGGGTGCTTGCCATTTTATGATATTGATTTTGATATGCATATGTGCCTATTTGTTTGTTTTTCTCTTTGGGTACTCACTAAGCTTATTTTACTCTTCTAATAGATTCTGGCAGTCAAAACTTCAAGGATCATGTCAGCAAAATATGACCAAAATAATTTAAGATCGAGGGTGCAACAGGTTCTATTTTAACAAGCCTGTGAATTGTCCAACACACTTCCCAGAAGCATAAACCACTCTTCATCAGGAAAAACAACTTATTTTATTATACATTTGGTGCAACTAGCCATAGACAACCATTTTTCAAAGCAAACCGAAATCAGGAAGCAATTTTATTTTTGTTTTCTGTTGTTTCTCCTGGTCTAAGTCAGTTTTGTTGTTTTCTTTGGCTGTATTTAAACCCTGTAACTTATGTCCACAAAAAATGTCCTCAAGATCCTATCCACACAAATGCCCGTCAAGCCTCCTCCCTGTAGAAATCATTTTATAAATCACTTATTTAAAAGGCCTTGGATTAGAGAAATTAACTCTCCCCATGACTATTATATAACTCACAGTTTAGAAATTTCACTTTAGCTTAGCTATCAATACGGTTTAAAATAGGCAAATGATTCTCCTTAAACAATTGATACTGATTTTCCTTTTTGTGTCTCATTTCCAGGCTGTCCAATTTCTTCTCTCCGGGCATTGAAACAACACCAGCACTCATATTTATGTATTTTTATACACAACATAATTTGGTAATCAAGTATTATAAGAGGATATTTTTCTGAAGCATGAAATTGCTATATAAATACAAATCTGTGACCTGTAACATCCAATTTAAGTCTTTTACCCAGAAATAATGCTCTAACAGGTAACTCAAGACTGAATCGTATGCATTCAAAAATATTAAACACGTAAAGTGATATTGGGAAGATTTATTCATCCTGCACAGTAAGGGGAAATAATACCTTACATATGTATTTTTTTAATCTTTTTTCCTAAAGTTGGATCTTATGGCTTTTTAAAAGTCATTTCTTACACTAAAGGAAATTTTTAAAAATATTAAAGAATAGGTATCAATGGGCATGAATTTGAAATTACTAATAAAATACTTTCTCTGTCAAATCATATAACCCTGCTTGGAATCTAAAGGAACACAGGACTCAAACCACCTGAATATATAGTCCATATAAGAACTCATAGGGCCAATCTATAGCTAAATCATGAATTTTCTATGCCATTGCCCTTTAGACCTATTGCAAGTACCAAATGTTCTCACTACTGCTTCTTACTTTCACATGCCCAGAATGCTAAGAATGCTAGGTGTGAGCACATTTCTGCTTCCTGCCACCAAAATAAACATTTACTTGACCATTCCCATGCATGCCTATCTACTGTAAAGAAACCGATAGCTCAACTCTTTAAAAAATTTTAAGTTTATTTATTTATTTTAAGAGAGAGAGAAACAGAGCACATGAGCAAGGAAGGGCTAGGGAGAGAGGGAGAAAGAGAGAATCTCAAGCAGGGCTCTGTGCTGTCTGTACAGAGCCTGATGTGGGGCTCAAACCCAGGAACTTTGAGATCATGACCTGAGCCGAAATCAAGAACCAGATACCCCTTGATAGCACAACTTTTAATGTCCAGTTTACGGATCAAAGTTACTTAACATATTAGTATCTTTCCTGTAACATGCAAGTATTTATAGAGGTCTCAAAGCCTTAATTAACTCCAGTTAATGTGCCCTGTGGAAATCTCAGATAACAGGGTATGGCTAGCAGCAAGATATTCAATACAGGGAGGTTTGGGGGCACCTGGCTAGCTCAGTGTGTTAAGCCCCCAACTCTTGATATCTGCTCAGGTCATAATCTTCTCATGAGTTCAAGCCCTGTGTTAGGCAATGTGTAGGGCTCCACACTGAATGGAGCCTGCTTTGGATCTCTCACCCTCTCTCTCTTCCCCTCCAGTATGCATGCAATTTCTCTCTCTCTCTCTCTCTCTCTCTCTCAAAATAAATAAATACACTTAAAAAAATAAAGATGGAGGGAGGTTTCTGTAGTCATAGGGAACTGTCTTTTTATTGGATGTTTGAAGGGGGCTTTAAACATTGGCGATGCATGTTTTACAACTATAAGTCCTGGTAAGGGTAAAGTCAAATGATTCAGCCATTCTTGAAATACTCCGTCTTGTATCTGCAATTAAATGTGTGGAATTCATCCACTCACCCTCCCTCACCACTATCAGAGATTATGGACAAGCCATGGACCTTGCCTAAGAACTGAAACAAGTTCTCTTAAGAGTAATTTTATCACTAGGTCTGGTAAGTGATCATTATCACTTGGGTCATGACTGGGCATATTTTTAAATGCCAGAAATTTGTGCATCACACAGTTTAAAAAAGTAGGAGGGAAGAATTGCAAACAAAAGTACTGCTCTGCATAACAAGGTGAAACAGTCTCCATTGTGAAAGTAGTTCATAGGGCTGGTGTGAGGATGAACTGAGCTAATGTGAGCAAAATGCATGCAGTCCAGAAGTATTTCATTAAGACAGTAGCCATAAAAAGTATTTTAAGTTACTGCTGTGTAATTGGAAAAAATAAAGAAATGTATCTCCAACAAATTCCAGAAGAAAGATTTCAAAGAGAACCAAATTATACTACACCCACCCTATACTATACCTATATCTAACCAAAGCAGGCCTGTGGCTCTATTTCTTTACCAGTTGTCCATCTACCCAAGGTATTCATGCTTTTCACTGCTAAATAACTCACACTTGGAAAATATACTACAGCTGGTTAGCTGGATTCAGGTAACTAGAATTACATTTTACTTGCAATAGAGAAAATTATCACAGTTAAAAGACATAAGAGTTTACTTTTCCCTCAAATAAAATAAACTAGAGGCAGGTTGCTACACTGGTAGGGTGGCCTTACAGTGTCTGGCGCTTTCAATCTTTAATCTACTAATCTCAATGTCAGCTTTCTTCCTCATGTCCCCACAATGGTCCGAGATGACTGCTCAAGTTCCAGCCATCACAGCTGAGCACTAGGCAAGAAGTAGCAGAAGGGAAGAAAGTCAAAAATCACATGCCGCCTAGCTGAGTAAGTCATCCTCAAAAATATTTCCCCAAAGTCCCATCCAACATGCCTCTCCTCGGCCACTCTAGGTGGTAGAGGTATAGGAAATGTAGTCTTCAGCTGGACAAAATACCATATCAAATAAATCCGGGCTTGTATCACTAAGGAAGAAAGAGAGGATTATTATTGCTTGACAATTAGTCTTTTCGGGCACACTGAGCAGAGAATGAGTTTTCCCAAGGGTTGGGAGAAGTTGGCACCAGGCACCAGAGGAAGGAGGGATCATGCAGAGCAGGCAACAGAGCCAATTTCTGAACAGTGGGTGTACACAAGGGATACCCAGAGAAAGGTTTAAATTCTTGGCTGTGCTTCCCTTGGACTAGAGGAAAAGCCATGTATGACTTCCAGCTCTAGGCATTTCCTCTATCCTACAATTATAATTCCCTTTCATTACGTAGTTTGTGCTGTGGTATTTAAAGAATAAGGGAAAATCCATAGCCAACTCAGGCTGGAGGCAGGGTGAGAGACACAGATGCCACTTGACAAACTCTATGCCCGTGCTCCCCGCAACACGGCCCCTGACATGGCCTTAATTCAAGGGAACTGTGTGGTCCAGGAGCTACAACAGTGACCAGCGGTAAAATGAGCAGGAGGCAGGAGGCTTTGAGGGGGTAGGAGGATATCAGCACCAGGGACAGCAGCCCAGGCCTCGGAACAGTGTACAGCAAGGGCCAAATGAACCGTAGGGGAGGGGGCCACAGAACAGGTTCCCCACCTCCATCCATAGTCCCTTTTCTCAATGTGCTAAGTCTGATGACCATTACAGGAGCAAAATAACTAATGCTCAAGTTACAATCTTCATTCTCCACACTGGAATTATTTTTGTTTTCTACTATTTCATGGCCATTATAATAGTAATGCAGGCAAATAGTTTAAAAACATTCAAATAATAGAGACTCTATAAACTGAGTAATCAAAGTATCTCCACACCCAGCAATCATCAGTGCCACTCACAGGGATGTCCACTGCTTATATTTTCTTATGCACACTTTCAGAATGTGTATACACATGCACAAAATAAATAGATTTAGTAAAAAGGACACAAAAAGGAACAAATCATATATGTAGTTATCACTTACAAAAATGTCATCATAATATATGTTATTAACTTCTGTGACTTGGAATTTTTAGGAACATATTCTCCCAGATCTTTCTATATCAGCATTTACAGATTTACTTCAATTTGTTTAAATTCTGTAGTATTTTGCTATATGCATAATATAACACAATAAAGGAGTGCTCTCTTGAGGGTGCTTACACTGGTTTCAGTCCTTTTTTTTTCACATTAATGCTGCACTAATCACCTTGCATTTGTGCAGTGTGCATGAATGGTAAATCCCCACCAATTAAAATCTAGGGTTAAAAGATATGTGCATCTTTTAAAATTAATTTAAAAAGAAATCTATCTGAGTATATTGAAATTAATTGCAAAAGGTATTGCCAAAAGTTTCCCCAAAGAGATTAGGCCAATTTTCACGGTCACAGGAGTGCACAAATGTGTCTGGAACCCACATTCGATCGTATCTGATAATAATTTTTGCCAAAATAGTATCTCCTTGTTATGACTCATGATTTATTTTGCAGAAAATCTATTTTTTTATCAGCTACCTGTTCAAATTTCATAGAACATATCCCCCCACACACACACTTAATATAAAAAGTCCTGGAGACGGGGAGAGGGATTCATTTTTGTGGGTGCACAGAGTTTGTGACTAGACAGTCATCTCTTTTCTTACTGCAAGAGGAGGGCCCTTTGGTTATTTTGATTGTGTTGGAATCAGAAGGGATGATGGTGACCTTCTCTCTTTTGGGGTGTTTGCAGGACCATGGCTTGTAGCCTTCATTAAGAAAGACGAAGACAACACCTGCCTGACCCTTCAGCTCTAGAGGCAGCTCCTGAGAACAAGCAAAACACACCTATTCTAATGGAGGTAATAGTGAGAAATGGCACAATTGGACTGCCATACTGCTAAGGTTCATGTGCTGGTGGAGGGGTTTTGACAAAGCAAAGTTAGACATATTCCTAAGAAAGAAAGAAAAGAAAGAAAGAAAGAAAGAAAGAAAGAAAGAAAGAAAGAAAGAAAGAAAGAAA
>PJEM01002052.1:110146-257646 GCA_004023845.1 Helogale parvula | reverse complement strand
GGCTCAGTCGGTTAAGCCTCCGACTTAGCTCAGGTCAGATCTCACGTTCGTGGGTTCGAGCCCCGTGTCAGGCTCTGTGCTGACAGCTAGGTCGAGCCTGGAGCCTGCTTCCGGTTCTGTGTCTCCTTCTCTCTCTGCCCCTCCCCCTCTCATGCTCTGTCTCTCGCTGTATCAAGAATAAATAAAACATTAAAAAAAAAATTAAAAAAAAAAATAAGGGCACTTCCCTGAGGAGCAAAGTCCCAGTGCCTGGGACCCCAGGAGGAAGTGATCTGGAGACCTCTAGCCCCAAATCCTCCATTTTGGGGTATCCTCTGATGGCTTAGGCCAAGAAGTGTCCTGTGGAGGGGGTTGTCAGTGCTCCGAGAAAGCTAGGCAACCCCCAAGAGCCCACATCCCTCAGTAGAGCCTCAGGGCTTTGGGTCACTCTTGCTTGTCCTCCTAGGGGCATAGAAACTGGCAAATAGTTGCTTATACAGCATTGCACTAGAATATCTCTGGGTAGGTTCGTGGCTTATTTAAAAAATTTTTTTAATGTTTTATTTATTTTTGAGACAGAGCAAGAGACAGCGTGAGCAGGGGAGGGTCAGAGAGAGAGGGAGACACAGAATCCAAAGACAGGCTCCAGGCTCTGAGCTAGCTGTCGGCACAGAGCCTGGTGCGGGGCTTGAACCCACGAACCGTGAGATCATGACCTGAGCCGAAGTCGGATGCTCAATCCAACCGACTGAGCCACCCAGGTGCCCCTGTTCGTGGCTTATAATGGGAGCCTGTGAGGTGGGGTAGTACAGGCTCCGGGAAGTCAGGGCTGCCTGGAGCAGGGATGAGGGTGGGGGTTATGGAAGGTAGCAGGGAGGGGGTGGCAGCAAATCCCATTCAGTGGAGCACTGCTCCCTACCCCCACTCCCTACCCTTCCCTTCCTTTCTCTGTTTTTACCGTCCAAGTACAAACGATGGAGAGTGGGCATGGGAGGGTGGCAAACTGTGGGGGTAACTGTATTTACTCGCAGGCACTGGCTGGCATATCTGTCTAGTGAAACCTGCAATTTCATTGTTTCAAGAGCACAAATGTGCCAGGAAAACACATCTCCAATGGCCTCTTCTTTCATGCTTCCTGCTATCGGTTCCCTAGGGTATTATGGCTGAGCCTCTTCTCCATACGCATCCTAGGAGGACCATTCTTTCAGGCCACTCACCCACGGGATGGGGTATTTCAGCATCAGGTACAAGAGAGTCAGGAGCACTCGCCCGACAAGGCAGGCAGAAGGGTGATCTTGGACCCTAAGTCCCCGGGCGCAGACAGGTGTGTGGTTCACCATGACACCCCAGCACCCTATACCCCGCCCAGTCTCAGGGAGGGGTTCCAGAATTGCTCATTCAAGACATAGACAAAAAGTGGATCGGACAGCCCCATCTATGGTAGCCAGACCACCCTCTCCTCTTTCTAGCTCTGTGGTCCTACAGTCTCATCTCTAAATGGAGATCGTGGTGCCTGCCTTTGGGTTTTTCCCGAGGATTAAGTGAATTAATAGATGTTCAAGTGTTTGGCTTAGGGTAGGTAAGTGCCCATTGGACACCCATGGACCCTACAAACCACCCCGGCTACACCCACACAGTGGAAGCCACTGGGCAGTAAAAGAGAGTCAATTACTACACACAAAGGCCCATGGATGCATCTGAAATACAGTTTACTAAGCAAAAGAAACTAGATTCAACACAACTCAGTGACTATGATCTGTTGGAAAAGACCAAATCATGGGGGTGGGGGACGGGAAACCAGGTTGAGGCACCTGGGTGGCTCAGTCCATTAAGCATCCAACTCTTGACTTTGGCTCAGGTCATGATCTCAGGTTCATGAGATTGAACCTTGCATCAGGCTCTCCACTGGAAGTGCAGAGCCTGCTAGGGATTCTCTCTCTTACTCTCTCTCTCTGTCCCTCCCCTGTTCTCTCTCATGCTCCCTCCCTCTCTCAAATAAATAAACTTTAAAAAAAAGCCCAGCAGCAGGTGAGTGGCAGCCAGGGGTTGGGAGAGGGAGGAAAAGTTGGCCACAAAGGGCATGAAGAAACTTTTTGGGGTGATGGATCCTGCATGCAATGGTGCTGTAAGATTATGCATTTGTTACAACTCCCAGAGCATTCTGCTTTTTAAAAGGGTCAACTTGGCTGTATGGAAATAATATCTTAATTAAAGGAAATGAAACAAAAAAGTCTATGGACCTGAAATGATTAAAAAAACCCAGAAGAGCCTCTCTGGCCTTTGGAAGACTCTTGTGGTTGGCTGCGTCCTGATCTCTTTCATCACCTTCTGCTCCGAAGGTCCTGGGAGGCGTTGGCATTTCCTGCCGGTGGGGAGAGGGGGTCCAGGACCCTGGCTCGGATGAATGCTTGTCTCGGGAAACGTAGCCAAAGTGGAAACTTCACGCTTGGATGCCTGAACGTTGGCTAATGGGGGCCCAATTGTTCTGGGAAATAACTAATGGTATCAGGATCATCAGGTTAAGAAAGCCAGAGCCCGATAGGGAGGTAGGGGCGGCGTGGTGGAGGACAGGGGCTAATGGGGAGCGCGTGGTAGGGGTGCCCTCCCCACCTGATGGATGGCTTCAGTCAAGTGGCAAACCCACGGGCGTGAGCACACCTCCCAGGAGAGGTCAGCTTCAGTCCGGCAGGCTGCAAAGGTCCTGTTAGTGCCTCCATCATTAAGCAATATAGACACAGGTAATTTGCTTCACTCTTTGGACGCAGAGTGAAATGACTCATCATTATCTTATTAATGCCATCAGGGGCTGGAAACGAAGCCCAATCGCATTTCGCCTCAGCAGCACTTTCTGGAGGGGTCCGATGTTCACAGCCCTCTGGCTCACTTCCCTGACGTCTCTCCCTTTCCAAGACCTCGTGCTTTGTTTCCCTGCCTCCCTGAGTCGCTGGGCAGGTGCTCACCTGGGATGGTGCTCCGGGCCAGTGAGCCTCCCTCTGAATCCTGTCCCCGGGGTGGCCGCCTTGGCAACCAGGCTGGGCTTTGGGGAGCCTCCCAGAAATGCTGGGGGATGGGGGCTGGACACTTGGGCTTAGGAGAGGGAGTGCATGCTGGGAATATCTTTGCACAGTGCACATTGCTGCACACTTTACATGAGCTATGCCGTGCTGTGGCCAGGACCGTTCCTGTCTACTCTGTGGTTGTGAACACTGGCGCTTGGGAAGGGCGTGCGTGCATCCAGCCGCACGTAATGGCACCCAGCTACAAGTGACTAAAATCAGAGGGTCTTCTCCCACACACAGGAATCTGGAGGTGTGTGATCTGGGGGTGGGGGGTGTCAGCACGGTTACGCTCAGTCTCTGGCCAGGCAGCCTCTTGAGGTTTTCCCGGCCCTTCCATTTTATTACAAGATGGAGGCAGCGGCCCCAGCCTCACTGGCTCACCCATCTGTGTTCAAAGGCAGGAAGGAGTAACAGGCAAGCATTTCCATCTCCTCTCCGTCTTGCTCTTTCCTCCCCCTCCTCTTCTCCCTCCTGTTTTCTCTTAAAAAGTAAGGCGAGCCCATCTTTCCCAGAGACCCCAATGGATTCCCTTGGCTCTCACTGACCACGATTGCCGCCCATACATTCAAGTCCTAGCTATAGGAGGTGGGGGAGTCCCTGGTGACTTTCGCTCTGGGGCAGGTGTTGGGCAGTGCCGTGAAGGGTGCCCGGCCGGGGTTCTGGGTTTGCCCCCAGAGCTCCGTTCTCTGAACTCTTAAGCCAAAGTGCAGAGTCCTCCCTAGGTGGGGGAGAGGGAGGGGTGGAGTAAGAAAAGCCAGAATCAGCTTCTGCCTTTGGAGGCCAAAAAGCCCCTGCAGGAGGGAGAATGGTGTGCATTTGGTGAAAATAAACACAAATGAAAACAGAACTCTGAATAAATCCATGTAAGCCCTGCCTCACAGAAACCGCCCGCCAATTCAAGTTCTAATATCTTCTTTTTTTAAAGTTTATTTGTTTATTTTGAAAGAAAGAGAGCACGTGCAGAGTAGGGGCAGAGGAAGGAGAGAGAGGATCCCAAGGAGGTTCCAAGCTCTCAGCACAGAGCCCGACGCGAGACTTGAACTCATGGGCTGCGACATCATGACCTGAACCAAAGGCAGACGCCTAACTGACTGAGCCCCCCAGAGGCCCCATCTAGTATCTTCTTTATTACTGTGATCAGGGAGTCAGGGGTTCTGGATGAGAGGGCCTCACGCTTAACCATCTTTGAATGAGATGTTTCTAAACTGTGTCTCTCGTGGTTGTTTCCACTCAGTTTCTGTCCTTTCAAATGGAGCCGGGATCCTGGCCCCCATCCTTCTCACTCCATTAATTGGGAAGGTTTAAAACCAAATCAAATCAAACAACCCGAGTATATGAAACCAAGATGTTATGTTTTTATGCTACATCACATCAGAAACTCTGGACTGGGGGCCTGAATATCTTTTCTCTTCTCCTTAAGGTTGTCAGGTTGCAAAGAATATAGTATTGTTTTTTAAGTTTATTTATTTACTTCTAGAGAGGGGAGAAGCAGAGAGAGAGAGAGAGAGAATCCCAGGGAGGCTCTGCACTGTCAGCACAGAGCCCGATGAAGGGCTCGAACCCATGAACTGTGCGATCACGTCCTGAGCAGAAATCAAGAGTCGGATGCCTAACCGACTGAGCCACCCAGACGTCCCCAAAGACTATAGTCTTAAGGGACTACCTAAGAGGGCATTTGCTCTTATGTTTTCTGGTCCAGCCTCCCTGACAGAAGGACTCACTGAGGGCCAGGTGACAGTCCACACCTCGGGGGTTGAGGTCTGCAAACCTTCGGGCCTCGGACCACAGCCCAGACCCCTGGGACTGTCCGCTGCTGGGCGCCGCCTCCGGCTGCTGGCGCCTACGGCAGCACCTGCTGTTTGGTCACCCTGCTGTCTGGCCATCGTCCCCAGCACTAAGGGGCCACAGCAGCCAGCTCGTCCTTCCCCCCGCCCTCGGGCAGCTCAGCACCACAGAACCTCACCTTCTCACCACTGTGGCGGGCACGTCCCCAAAGCTGGGGCCACGTGCCCCTTCCCCACGAGGCCCCAGCCTTGTTCTCTTCTGCTTAGCGTGTTCTCTGATTCCCTCCTTCGTGTTTCCTTGTTCTTTGGGGTTGCTTTGATTCCTATAAGCTATGCCTGATTTGGAAGGTAAAAAGCAAGAAACAAAACTTGGGAAACCAGAAACATTAATTTTTCACACTGCAGCACATCAGAAGCTCTGGACGGGGGGCTGCGGGCCCGGTCTCGCTTCTCCTAGGGAGTGAAGCCTGAGGCTTTCCTTAGGATTCAGAGGGCGTTTCCTCCCATATTCCCAGCCTCTGCCTCCCCGTCGTGGGAGGAAATGGCCGACGGGCTCAGTGTCACGTGCGGGGGCATCACTGTGCACATGGGCCCTGGGGCACGGGTGTGACTAAGCTTTAAGTGGCCCTGGGGGAGGGGAGAAAAGCAGACGGGACATGTAGGGAAGGAAAAGGATGCGGAAGCTCATGTTTATTTCATGCTTGCTCTGCCCTCGGGGTTCTTTGCACACCTCAGAGGAAAGCACTTTTACCCCGTGTACGGGTGATGAAACAGACGCAAAGGAAAGCTAAGGAACTTTCCAAAGGTCACAGAGCCGGTAAGAGGCAGGGCTGGAGGACTTGAAGCCACCTGCACATACAGCCCCAAAGCCCTGGAAGGCGGGCGAGCCCTGTGGCTCAGTGGTCTGGGCCGGAAGGCTGGGAGGGCAGGGTTCCAACCATGCCTGTTCACGGCGGGCCTCAGTTTCCCCACCTGGGCAGAACTGGCCTGAGCTTGTTTCCGGCTGCCACTCTCGGTGGAAGGGGCTCCTCCCTGCTCTGTGAAGACCACGGGGGCTGTGGCTTCTTGCTGGAAATGGGGAGGCTGGCTTCTTCTGGTCACGTGATGCAGCGTCTGCAACTACTCTTTGCGTTACTGCTTCTTCCTTTCCTCTCCCTGCACCGGCTCCCCATGCACCCTCCCTGCCTCCACCCCCCTCACCCCAAGAGAAAGGCAGGTTGCTCGGGGAGAGGGTGGAGAGAGTCCACAGTCCCCTCTGGCAAAGGCCAGAGCTTGAAGGAAAATGGGCCGGGGTTCAGGCCATGGCTCCTCCTTCCTCTCCCATCTGGAAAGGAACAGAGAGCAAAGCCTAGGAGTCCCCAGAGGGAACCCAGCCTTGCTCAGGAAGAGGCGCTCCCAAGTCCTGTGACAGGCATGGTCATGTAGCTCGCCCCAGCCTCCGGGTTCTGTCTGTGAGTCATTCTTGGGAAGCCTCCCAACCCTCCATGGAGAAGGCTGTCTGTCTGCCAGAAATTCCGTCACCGAATCATCTCGAACGGCAAGCGAGTTTGTTATGATCTCGGTTTCCATGAAGATCGGAAGCTCCGAGGGCCCGGGGGGCCAGGCGAGTGGGGGTACGTGGAGATCATTCTGGGCTTGGGGAGAGGCCCGGAGAGAAGGAGACAGACAGCTCACATGCAGCCAGTGGCACTTTGGGGCTGGGGGTCACCCAGTAACCTCACATAGTTGTTCTAACTCTGACAGGACGGAGGTGCTAACATGTAGCCCCATTTCCGAGATGAGGAAACTGAGGCACGGAGAGAGAGCCCGAGGGAGCTGCCTGAGATCACAAGAAGTGGGTGTGGGGGGTGGGGAGCTGCGAGGAGTGACGATAGGGGTGAGCCCCGGTCTCCTGGCTTTTGCCACAGAGCCAGGCTGTGGCTTTGAAAACCCAGGGTGCCAAGCATTTACAGCTGGCTCTCTGTTTTCGGGATGGGACAGTTCCCAGGCACTAGCCCTCCAGTTGGCACCAGGAAAAGAACTGAAATGGGACATACCAAATGGATCCAACTTTGCCCCAACAGCCCGTGAGGTTTTGGGGTGTTTCGGGGGGACGGCCCGGGGACGGATCGAAGCCAGGCCCGAGGCACTCTGCTCTCGCTGCCTTCCGCCCCCTGCCTTCGCCCCACTTGCTGAGCTGGGCAGTGTCGGGGTGTGCCTTGGCTCTCGGTGCTGGTTTTAAAGGCGTCTCACTCATGCTATTCGGATTTCAGAAATAAATGCTCTGCGCCACTGATCGGAACGCCCGGAGTCAACAGAGCCGGTGACATCTTAAGAAATGCACCCGGTACTTAAGGCTTTCATCTTAATTATACATGTTCAAATCATAGACAGATTTTCTCCTTCTGGTCCTGAATATCAGAGCTGCCAAATCCAATTGAATCATCTTCTTTTAAATGCATTTTGCAGTATGCGTTTCGCCGTTTTCCCAATTTCCATTGTAAACGAGCACCAGAATTGTGCTGAGGGCCCTTTTCTTACAGGCTGCATTATTCAAACAGCAAATGAAGAAAAGAAAATGCTGATTGCAAAAGAATTAAAAAGTGGTCCTGGGCAGCCTCGGGCTTTGGCCAACCGGATGTGGCCAGGACCAGGAACTATCTTTGTTAGGGGCTTTTGGTCCATTTACGTCAGGCAGGGACAGGTGGAGGTAGGTGTTCCTTCTAGGGGCGCACATTACCTCCAGATGAGTCAGCTCTCAGAGTCGCTTCCTGGGCTGGGCGGGAAGGGGGGAGGGCGTGGATGTCGGCATGACCGTTGTCATTGTCGTCAGCGCAGATGCCACATGCTTTAATTTCTGCTGTACCTTGGCTCAGACAGACTGGGAGATCCGGAGGCCCTGGATTACTCCCAGGGAATGATTTGACTGTCACAGGTGGCACGGGCATCAGTGCCCTTGTCCCCTAGCTGTGCCCACCTGTTCTGCCTTCCCAGGGATGGGGTGGGGCAAAGAGCTCCCAGATTTAGGGTGTGACAGCTGCTGGGCACGGGGAGGGGGGCTGGGAGGAGGAGAAACAATGCTTGGGATTCCACTGAGGTCTGTCTTCTGTTTCTTTGTTTCTTGTCCTCTCTCTGCTGGAGGGAGCACTCAGCCTCAGCACCTGCTGCGGTTCTGTGCCTGCAGCGAACCCCCGCCTTCTCCTTTACGTCACTTCCGTGCTTGTGGATTTCCCCTGAAGACCAAAGCCCTGTGCCCACCAGCACAGAGGTTGTTGGGCCGGTTTCACAGGGTGGAGGACTGTGCCTCTGCTGTCAGCAGTCCTGATAAGGGAGCGTAAGGCAAACACCTGTGCCCCCCCACCTCCCCTCAATCCGGGTGGGCTACGTGTGACGTTTCTCAGGCCCACTCCCGGCTGCCCGAAAGGAAAGGGGGAAAGCGAACAGTGAACTGATAGAGATCACAGTCATGCAAGACATGGGTCTCCATCAGTTTACAAATGTCTTAGTAAATTACAAGAAAAAGGCAACCTTATCCATAGCCTGTGCCCCAACATCACCCTCCCCTCCGGAGTGATGTGGGGAATAAAGACGAGAAGTAAATGCAAGTAAAATGGAATTTCTTTGTAACCTGCAGCCCACTGACAAATACTTGAGGCAACTGCGCAGTAGAACGTTTCTCCAGGAACTCCTTATTGTCTTAATGTTAATGCCTTACTAAGAGGAAGATAACCCGAGCTTGACAAGAGCCAGGCCTCCGGAGCCTTTGAGTCCTGGTTAGTATGAAAGTCCTCGTGGACGCCTCCCTTGTGCCTTTACCTCCTCCAACTCCGTGGTTTATAACCAGCCACCCCTCACAACCCCAGCGCAGCTCTTCCTCCCCATGAGTCCTGTCCCCGTGCTTTAAGAAAGTCACCTTTTTGCACCAAAGTCATCTTCGAGAACTCTTTCTTGGCCGTCGGCTCCAGACCTCCATTACTCCAAAACTCCCCATCAGTTGGATCCCAACCTTGGGCAAGTTACTTAGCATTTCTGTTGCCCAGGAGGCGACCAAGTCACCAGGGTGGAGTGCTTGCAAAGAGGATTAGGGCCCGTGGAAAAGGGACCCAGGGGAGCTCTCTTGCCCTCTTTCCACTGAGTGTGGCCACAGCAGGAAGCCAGCAGCCTGCACCCTGGGGAGTTTCCTCCCCAGAACTCCACCTTGCTGATGACGGTGCTGACGCCTTAGGTCGGATTCCAGGCTCCAGCGCGGTGGGAGATATTTGTATGTTGTTTATCAGGGCCCCCACCCTTCGTCTGTGGCACTTTGTTACAGCAGCCTGCCTGACCACGACAGCTGATGGACATCTGCTGGACACATCTTGTGTTGCGTGATCCACCGTTTGTCTGAGTCAAGGGCACCTGTTTACAGGCGAGGAAAGGGAGCCCCAAGACTTTCAAGGACTCCTGAGAATCACATCGGAAGTACCGAGGCAGGGATTGAACCAGCTCTGCCTTCGGTTCCTCCCCGTTTCCCCACCGGCGGCAGGACCGCCCCGCTGCGCTCCTGCCAGATTTGAGCGGCTCCGACACTGCCTCCACGCTGTCGCTCTGTCCCCACCTCCCAGCCAAGGCTCCGGGCTTTAACAACTGGGGAGCTCTTAACCTCCATGTTTGCAAACTTATAAGTAGTTCTGAATTTTCTGCGGCGGGTACTCTGGGGCTCGGGAAGGGCGATTGAGTTCCAGGTTGTGGTTTCTTCAAGACATCTGTCTTCCACCCCCACCCCCATGGGACCACCCAGATGGTGTGTAGCAGTTGTGGGGTGAGGCTCTAAAGGGCCCCTACTCCCACCCCAGAAGCTACAGGAAGGCCAGCGACATACCTGATAGAGCCCCTACTTCAAAAAGCAGAATAAAACCTTTTCCCCTTTCTTTAGCTCTGTCTCCACGATGGATCAGGATATGTTTGCTATTTAATGTCGCACTGCTTCATTGTGGGTGAGTGCAGAGGCACAGGGGCCCCACCCCACAATTCGGGGTGTGGGGTGCACACCCTGAGCCCCCGCCCCCTGACAGCCAGGTCCCCACCAGTAGGCAGCGGCAGTGGCTGGAGAGGTGGGAAGTGGGCGGCTGAGAATCATCCGCAGGGAGATGGGGAAGCAAGGAGGCCCGGGAGCATGCTTCCCTGTCCCATCGGATTTCACTTCCAAATGGCAAGTCCAAAGATAGAAGCATTAAGGATTTTAAGGAGGGACCCTCTGAGCACGGGTTTGCCTGCACCGGACACACGCCTACAATGCTGGTCCTCACGGCCCGTCCTGGAGCTCCCGTGCTCCTGGGAATGCAGTCACGTCGAGCATGGTCCCTGGCCACTTGCTGGCAGTTGGCATTTCTTCGCACGGGCAAGATTCCCTGGGCTACTTCCATGGGCTCTGTGCCCAGGTGAGTCAGTCTTCTGCTTTGCAGGAGGTATTGCTATCTTTAGACAACACCCCCAGGCGCACTGTCCCCCACGTCCCAGCCCTGTGCTCAGGGACCCTGGCTGTGCCCAATCCCGGGGCCCCTTTAGATGAAATCCAGCAGCAGCCAAGGCAGCGGGTTGTCTGATACTGCATAACATTTGCGTCGGACGGGGATGAGTAGATGAAGGTGCTAATAAGACAGAGTGCTAATTAATTGCGGCAAGCTCTGTAACTTGGCTGTTTAATGCTGAAAGGTAAAGGCATTTATAGTTTTCTTCCTTCCACCAGCCCTCCTATACAATTATTTCATCTGCCGCAGAAAGTGTGCAGATCCCTGGTAATTATTAAATCTGATTATCCTCAGGCTCCAAGCTCCAGGCAACATACTCGGCACCTTCTGGGCTCCCTGACCACACCACCGAGTTCAGGCAAAGCAGAAGGGAGGGCGATGACCCCCCGTGTCTCAGGGGCTAGGGGAGGACTGGATGCCTCCCCACAGCGTACCTAGCTCTTGTCCCTGGCTGGGAAGAAACCCATCCTCCTGCTCTGACTCGAGTTAACTGTCTACAAGGCTTCCGGTTTCTCCACGTCTGTGGCGGGTGGGAATCATCCTTGAAAATGACAAGTAGGCACGCATACACATCTACCATATGTTCCAAAGAGACTTCACGTCTGTTACAGGTTTAGTTAATGACTGAGGGCCCCGGGGTCCAGGTGAAGAAAACGCTGGTGTCTTCAAGGTTTGCAGAGAACAAAATCAAAGAAGTTGAGCCTTTTGATTCAGTCAGAGCCCTGCAGGAAGCGGCTGGCATTTTCAAAGGGTTAACTGAAGAGAGTTTGACGAAGCCGTGCTTTAGCGGTAGAGGTGGTGCATTAGCCACGGTTCTGGCTTCTGTAGATCTGATGCTTTAACATCTGCCCTGGAGGCACGCGGGCATGGCCTGCTCTGGGCTCAGTAATGAACCTGAGTCACCTGAGCTTGCCCCCATCACCCCCGTCCCTGCCAAGGGAAGGGTCCTCTTCCCAGGAGCGTGCATTTCAAATACAAACCGACCAGTGCAGAACCCACACCTCCAACCCCCCTCTTTTTGGACTCTGACACTCCAGGCCACTATACACCTGCTCTGATCACTCCAGGAGCAGGGGGCAGTCACGTGGGGACAGCCCCAGGGTCCTCTGCAATGATTCAGAGCAGCCACTCTAGTCCACAGTTCTTCCCTCCCGGTCTGCCTCGTGAGCAACCCTAGTACTCCTCCACGTGGCCCACCCCTGTGGCACGCTGTGTACCTTAGGATCTGTGGGTAAAATAGATTTTTGAATGGCAGTTGGTTCCTGATCCGTTGGCCTAAATAATATACATTAAAAAAAACCCAACAGCTAAACTCATCGGGGTAAGGACGATGACAGGGAATAGTGAGTCACCCAGGAAGGAGTCAGGAAGCATTAACACCTGTGGGCCCGAAAGGGGCAAGAGGAAGGGGCATCGCTAATGGACACAGCACGAGCTATACCTCGGGTCGTGGGTTCTTGCCAGACGTGGCCATCGGGACAGAAGCAGAGTCATGGCCATTCTGCAGTGCTGCAGGGAGGGGGTGGGGAGGAAACATCCCTGCTTTTCTCTCTCCCCGCTCCCATGTTCAGCTGGGGCCTCCCCTTAATTGAGTCAAAGCAGATACCTGAGGACGCTTCCTGGACCTCCAGCAAGGCAGAGCAGGGTGAAGGGATTTGGAGGGGCGACCCCACGAAGAGAACTCTTCTCAGCGAACAGCCAGATGCTCTGGAAATGGATGGGGGGGATTCAGCGATGTCTCCAAACTATAAGGAGCCGCCATTCGGTGCCTGGGCAGACGGACCCAGGATGGGCGGGTCTCAAGAGTTTTAGACCTGCGCTTCTCAGACTGTACTAGACATGCAGAACCTCTCATGCATCCTGTTAAAATGCAGGTTCTGACTCAGCAGGTCTGAGGTGGGGCCCAAGATGCCGCATTTCTAACACACTCCCAGGGCAGCCGTGCAGCCGGCCTGAGGACCACACAGTCAGTTGCCAGCCTAGGCCCTCCTCCCCCCACCCCTTCCTGTGCCCCTCAGGAGGGCTGGGTTTTCAGACTGTCCCGGTCATCCGTCTCCATCTGGCCTGTCCTCTTCAGCCTTCCGTCCATCTGTTCATCATTTTGAAGGGTCTTTGAAATCTACATTTCTCCCTCCACTTCATGTGAGGGGAGATAGAGGCATTGCTTCCCATCTGGCCAGAAATCAACTTCTCTAAAATAGCCTGACCCAGGGTAACTTAAAAAAGGGAAAGTTTAATTGGCTGTAATTAACACAAACAAATTGGTTTGACACCGGTTTTTCCTTCTCACCCTGAATCTGCAGTTTGTTTCTCGACTTGGCGAAGAAAGATCCAGAAGCGACTTTTGAGAGGTGGGTGGCCTCCTCCCTGGCTGGTGGGCTCTGCGGGCGCGTGGCTCCCAGTCCCCTGCAGTCCAGGGAATGGGGTGGGGCAGGGGTGGCATCGCAGGGAGCCTCTGCTATGTGCCGGACACTGTGCGGGGTGACATGGCTGCCTCCCACACCTTAATGGCCTTACTGGCCCCTTTTGATGGGGGAGGAATTGAGGCTTGGCCGGAGGAGCCACAACACTGGACTAGGCTTTGCGTCCGATTACAAAGTCCGTGCTCTTTGTTCGTGCCCCATGTGGCCTCCAAGCAGGACAGAGACGAGAAAGAGGGACAGGAGGCCTCCACTCGGTGCCAGATTGAAGAGAGGGGACAAAAATCTCAGCAATCAAGGGGCGTCTGGGAGGCTCAGTCAGTTAAGTGTCCGACTTTGGCTCAGGTCATGATCTCGCAGTTCGTGGGTTCGAGCCCCGCGTCGGGCTCTGTGCTGACAGCTCAGAGCCTGGAGCCTGCTCCGGATTCTGTGTCTCCCTCTCTCTCTGACCCTCCCCTGCTCACACTCTGTTCCTCTCTCTCTCTCAAAAATAAATAAAAACATTAACAAAAATCTCAGCAATCAAGATGGATAGCATTTTAATGGCATATGGAAAAATAAAATAAAAATGAATCCAAAATGCCCACGATGAAAAAATTATCCAGATTCCAAATGAAGTCAGGACCTGCTGGGCGAGGATCAGGGGAGGAGCGTGAGCCCGAGTGCGGGGTGAGATCTGGTCTTTTTTGTAAACATCTGGCTCTTTTGTTCCTCGTGGATTTCCAGCTCAGGCCTCTTCTACGCAGGTGGGGAAACCGAGTCAGCGTCCCTTCCGAAAGGCACTAAATAAACATCCCATCCTTTCTCTGACTTCCTTCTTGTTCCATCTGCTTTTCCTTCCTTCCTCAAAGCTGCTTAAGACTCGGTTGCCCCACGCCTGTGAGACAGCTCATCCCTCAGCATCCCACACGTGCAATGAGTTTTCACGCATCTGCTGGCGACGCCCTCGGCCACCTCATGTCTCCGGGAGACGCGGCAGGAAGCGTGCTGAGATTCTGGGTGCCTCCTTGAATTCTGGGCTGGAGCTTCACCACATCCCTTCTTCGAATGCTTAAGAAACTCACTGTCCCTCGTCTTCCCACCTGCCGGCCTCTCCAGTTGAGCTCATCCTGGTTGAGCTGCAGGGATGGGGGGGTCCCCTCCACTCCACTGTCCTCAGAGGCTGGGGAGGAGTCACAGACACAAGCCTATGCTGCCTCCTTTACAAACTGGGGAGCCAGAGCGATGAACGGTCTGCCTTCCATGCCTTTGAATGACGCTACGCCTTCCGGAAGCAGGGGTGGGGGGTAAAGATCCAGAGTGGCCCTGCTTTCTGGTTTAGTTCATAGACAGGTGCCTGAGGCTCTAGGAGGCTCAGGGCATCGGGTGAGAGAAAGACAGAATGGCAGGATCTGCCTGGACCCCTCTGGCCTCCTTGGTGTGGACCTGCCCCCTTGTGAAAGGGGCACCTGCTTCTTCCTTCTCCCAGCCTGCCCAGGCCTCCTCTGACTTGGGGGCTGCCTTCAGGAAAGATCTCCCCTACCACTGTTGAGGCACCAGCAGGAGCTGTGGGGCTGAGCTGGTCCCTTCCTGGATGTGGCCGCTTTGCTCCCGCTGAGCAGAGAGGAAGGAGCACGGGGCTCCCTCCCCAGGAAGTGTGTGAAGATTAATTAGGCAAGTCTGTAAAGGGTTTGGAAGTGAGAAGTGTGGCCCTTTCCTCTCCAGGTGCCGTCCCCCCGGCGGGGGAGGAGACAGTTCACTGAGGTGGAGAGAATTCCTGGGCTCAGCCCTGGGAGGAGACGGTCCCTCTTGCTTTGCCCTCCTCTGTCCCCCAGACCCCGGGTGTCCCCTCCCCCCCGCCTCCTCCCCCAGCAAATCAATTTCAGCAGGGAAAGGAACAAGGCTATTACAGTGAACACCACTCCGCCCGGAGTCGCTGGGTCCTCGCTAGTCATCATTCCTAATTAATTAAAAAGTAATTACTTATGGATCCGACTTTCATTATTTACACCCCCCAGGCTGTGAGGATATTACTTTTCCCAGTCCCTCCGGTACCCTAAGCTGCTCTGGTGCCAGCAATCACGGTGCCTGACGTGGTGAGGGCCGCTCGCTCGTGGGCATCCTCGTTGGGGGCACGTGAGTCCCCATCAGAGGCCACCCAGGCCTTGGGGGGTGTGCAACCCCTCCTGAGAGCCCAGGAGGGGACTTGGCTCCTCCTGAGAGCCCAGGAGGGGACTTGGCTCCTCCTGACAGGTTTCCTGTCTCATCACCGGAACAGCCTTCAAACCCAACTGCTCAACTGGGGTCGTGGATCGCCGCATCAGCATCACCCAAGGGCTCATTAGATACGCAGACCCTCAATCCCCACCCTGCCCCTGCTGAATTAAAATCTGCACCTTACCAACATCCCCGGGGTCTCCAGGTGTGGGAGTGTGAGACGCGCTGCCCAGTGGACGGGGAGCTGTTTGCCTGTGCTGAGGCGCCCGGGCACTGCACACACGGTGCAGGTGGCACATGACATACCACCCCACGTGGGGCCCGACTTCTGGTCCCCGCCCCCGCCCCCAAGCGGCTGGTGGGCGTGGCTGTGTGCCAAGCCCCTCCGCCCCCCTTGCCCAGGGTCCTCCGCGTGTTAATTCCTGCCCTGTCTGCCTCATGAGGTCGTTGTCAGGATTAATCAGGAAAATGTATATGGAAGTGCTCTGGAAACCGTAAGTGGCACTTCATGAGGCAGAAAAATAGATGTTCACAGGACCCATCACCGTTCACTGGCTTCCAGGCTGCTCCCCACCGTTTAGCCCTTTGCGACTGTTTTCCTGCCCTCAAAATGCATTTGTCCGGAGTTCGCTCTGTTCTCTCCTGTCATTGCATAATCTGGTAAATGCATCCAGCCCAACTACTCAGGGGTGTGGAGGTGATGCTCCCGCCTCCCGACCCTCTGACTGAGTTGAAAAAGGGCACTTGACACCTAAGGCTTTCTCTCTTCCGATGCTTATGAAGTGTGCAGACTTGGGTTAAGTGATTTCTTAGTGCATCAGTGTCCTCCGGGGTCCAAAGGGGACGGTCCCGCTCTTAGAGTGGCTGTGACAAAGCAGCGAGCTCCCAGGCACCCATCACTCAATTTGCTGCAGTTTTATGATGACGGTGGCCTCAGTCCCAGGCCTGACCCGGCATCGCCATCAGCGCGGACCAGAGCACGCGGGGCCCGGAAGACGCCGGGGGAAACCAATTGCTTTTCCACGTCTGTGGCCACAGGGTTGTTTAGGCAGAAGTGGGGACCTTGGGACCCAGCCGTGGAGGCTACTCGGGGAGTCTAGAGTGCTGTGAATTTCTCTGGCTGAGAAGCAGGACTGAGGAGTCCTGAGCGATGGGCTTGGGGTTCAAGACGGTGCCGGACATTCCGTTCCAGTCCCTTGGTGACACCTGCCACTCGGGCACTTGGGAGGAAGGGGTCGAGCATGCGGTGGGTAGGGGGTTCTGGTCCTGGCCGCTGCCCTTTTTGAGCAGGAACTCTGAACACGATCACAGGGTGGTCCTGCCGGACTCCTGCAGAGACATCAGCCACATGGGGAGGGGGTGGGGGGGCAGCCAGGGCGGTTCTGTCTTTCTCTCATCTCCAGTGAATCAATCTTGGTGTTCAATTGTGTATAAGACATGACCAGAATGGGAGCAGGGGAGGAGCGTGGGGTGGGAAGGGAGAGGGTGGAGGGAGGCAGGGTGGGGGTGATGAGGGGTGTGATGTGAGAAAGGAATGGAAAGATAGTCTTGCTGCAGGAGATCGGCGGTTCAGGCCATGCACCCTTAGACGGGGCTGGGTACTTGGAGCAGGCAATCAACTTCTGGCGAATGGAATCTGCAAGTCTTGGATAAGAAGGCCTTTGCCAGGCCCCTGATCCTTGCTCGCTGCCTCTCCAAACTCCATTGAAATGTCGCCGGTGGCACGGCCCGAACAGCTGTGGCTCCCTAGTCCTGTAGATGGAGCCCCCCCACTCCCCACACCCCCTTACGGCACATGGCAGGATGATGTATGGCGATAGTAACTGGCATGCTGTTTTCACGGCAGTGGGGGAACCAGACTGTCTGGAAGGACTTGGTTTGGTTCTCTTTCTGCTTGCTCGTCTTGGGACACTTGCGGGACTTGGTGGTCCCATGAGCCTGTGAGAACCACCCTCTCCCCTCCTGCTCCCCGGGAAAGCCCTGGCTCTCCGAGCAGATCCTGCTGGGTGGCCCAGAATGGAAGCGAGGGCTGACCCTTTGCGGGAGAAGAGATAGAAGGAGTAAAAGGAGGGGGTTCCCCATGAGAAGGAAGGAGAAGATGGGGGGCTCCTTGAGCTCTGCTCCCTTGAGGATACCCAGCGGGTGGGGGTGGGGAATGGCGATCAGACACCAGGGCTCCCCTCCTCAGCAGAGCCTAAGCCTGAACCTGGAACAGAAGCTGTGTGGCCGCCAGCCTTCAAGGGCTCAGTGCAGACCACCGGCTGCCCGGATGTTCTGCCTTCCAAGGATTACTGGTTCCTTCATATGATGCCGGGGAGAGAGGCTGTGGGGCAGGAGCCCCGCCGCCGAATAAGAACTGAGCTCCCCGCCACCCCAAGGGAGTCAGACTTAAAGTCAGAGTTGGAGTCAGACAGACTCTGAGTTGAAGAAAATAAAGTCAGGCACCCTGTCTCGCATCCTGGAGATGGAGATTACAAATTGATTCCATTGCATGGCGCCGGAAGGAGGAGACTTGGCTGCTTTGTTAGACAAGTGATTCACTCCCCCAGGTCACTCCATTGCTCAGTGTTTCTGTTGCCACCTTGCCCAGTGAATGGACATGGGGGAGGGGAATGTCCCGAGAGGTGCCAGTTCTGGGCCTTGGTTAAGAGTGTTTGGTCATCGAGGGCACCTGTGTGGCTCAGTCGATTCAGCATCTGACTTCAGCTCAGGTCATGATCTCACGGTTCATGGGTTCGAGCCCCATGTCGGGCTCTGTGCTGACAGCTCAGAGCCTGGAGTCTGCTTCGGATTCTGTGTCTCACCCCCTCTCTCTGCCCCTCCCTCATTCATGCTCTATGTCTCAAAAATAAATAAAAACATTACAATTTTTTTTAAAAGTGTCTGGCCACCAGTTGACAGGGACATGGGCTGGAGGAGCCCACCCCAGGGACACTCTGGCAGGAGCCACGCCGAGCCACCTGGAGGAGGCCGTTCTGGGCGGACTATTCCCACACGGCACTGTGTGTTCACACAGGCACACTCTTGGGTGTTTTACACCGTTTGCCTGTGACTCAGGCAGTGAACGTGGACTGGGGAGACCTAAGGGTCAGGGTCTCGTGTAAGAGATCCTCAGGACTTCCCAGCACCCATGCTTCCCTGTGACAGCAGGAAGGCCCACCTGTTATGGGTTCCCTGCTGCAAGGGTTGCTGGGAAGTCCTGAGGATCTCTTACGCGTTTCCATCTTGGACCATCTCAGCCGGTTATGAAGGTTGATCCGTGCTCTGTGCCTTTGGTTATTTTATAAAGCACCCCCCCCCGCTGGTGCCCACCACTCCCCCCCCATAGTGTGCCCAGAGTACAACACACCTACACCTGCGTGTGCCACGGAGCTGGCTTATCCCAGTATATGAATGCGGATTGTTGAACGTGAGGGATTTTTGACGCTCTAGGGGAGTACATTGGACTCGTGGACAACATAGATTTGAACTGTGCGTGTCCACTTATATGTGGAGTTTTTTTGATAAATACCGTAAAGATATTTTCTCTTCCTTATGATTGACTTAATAACATCTTTCCCTGTGGCTTACTTTATTATAAAAATACAGTATGTAATACATATAACGTACAAGCCAAGTGTTAATCAAGTCTGTTATTAGTAAGCCTTTTGGTCAGCCATAGGTTATCAGTCATTACGTTTTGGGGGAGTCCAGTTTTGGGGGAGTCTACGAGGATGTTTGATGGGGTGGGGATCAGCACCCCAATCCTCGAGGTGTTCAGAGGTCAACTGTATTCTCGCTGTGGAGATGAGCACACCCTACCATCGGGGGTTCCCTCGTCCTTCACAGAGAGCCGGTTGTTAACACTTGGTAGCACAGCGCTGGGCACCCCCTTAATCACCCGTGAACTGAACTTCCTCCCTGGAGGCTTGGAGCAGACAGAGGGCATCACAGTCCGGGAGAGAAAACACAAAGGGGCCAGTTTACTCCGGGACCCAACGGGTCCGCTCCTCACTTCAGCTTCCTTAGATTCCCCCCCACCGTGGCCTTGATCTGGGCCTGGTGTATGGCTCCCCCCTCCTCCTCCCCCCAAGGAGCCCAAGCAGCTCTCCCCTCCTTAGACTCCGGGCCTCCAATTCTCTGAAGCACCCTTGGGGTGGAAATTTTATTTTTACTTTAAAGCCATTATAATTTCAGAGGACATTTCCATTGATATGCAAAGCATTGGCTCTTCCGCACATCGAACTGATTAGCTCTGTGTTGTGTTCGTTCTCGTTCTGGAAGTGGGGGCTAGCTTGGCAAAACCGGGAGGTCCACTCAAGAGGGTCACCCCCAAACAAAGGGTCGGCCTGCTCTCATTGGGAGATTCCGATTTGTGTCTCTAGAGAAAAAGAAAATCAACAATGATCGGACGCTTCAAAAACAGGACTTCCTTGTTGTCTGTGTATATTTGAGCACATGTGTTTGCATGTGTGTGTGTGTCTCTCTGCACGGGTGTGTATGTGCGTGTGTGTTGAGTTTTACCCGAGCCCCGTGTTCCTGAGAAACAGCAAAGATTAAAGGAATTCCTCACCCTTTTGTTCCTGAAAATGGCTTACTTTGAAGTATCACCTTCCCCATGTGACTTGGATAAGGCTCGAGGGGCGATGAGACCCAACTCTGGGACCCAACGCCGACCCTCCAAATTCCCATTCTTTGCCTCGTAAATGATGAGCTGAACCGCTTGTCCGCACTGATGAATTGGACCAAAACGCTCCTCCGCCAAGTTAAGCTTCTCACCTTCCTCCAGGTCCCGAACACTGCCCCCCCCCCTCCTCCCGTCCGAGGCTGCCCGCAGTCTCCTGAGAGCGGTCTGGCTTCAGGGAAAGATCTCGGATCCACTCCACTGGCCAGACACCTTTCATCCACCTCCCACACCGGTTTCTTCCCGGCCTCGTTTTCTCCTTTCCATTCGAGAAAGCTCCTTTTGCTGAACTCTTGGGATGCTTGAGAATCTCACGGTCAAAGCCTTCTCTGGCCCGTGGTTGACCCCAACCCTATTGCCACAGGGTCCCTTGCAGTAATAATCCTTTCAAACAAAGTCCTTCCTTACTGAGTTTGCATTTGTTTTCATCTGACACCAGTGTCCAATTGGGTGCCTGGGGGGCTGAGAGGAACCAAACCCACTGTGGCAATAAGCCTAGCTTTAATGGGGGTGGGGAAGGGGCGTGCTTAGGGCTTCCGTGGGAAAGCATGCAAGGTTCTGATAAGGCTTGTGTTATAGACTGAATATTTGTGTCCTCTATAGCCAAGCTCTGAGGTCCTAGCCCCAGTGTGATGGTATTTGGAGATAAGGCCTTTGGGAGGTCCTAGGGTTAGATGATGTCATGAGGGCGGGGTCCCCATGACGGGACTGGTGCTCTTGTAAAGTGGGGCCCAGAGAGCTTGCCCTCCCTCTGCTATTCGAAGACTCACTGAGAAGGCGGCCGGTGGCAAGCCAGGAAGAGAGCCCTCACCAGAATCCAACCGGACCAGCACCATGGCCTTGGATTTCCAGCCTCCAGAGCTGTGAGAAAATTACTTTCTGCTGCCGAGGCCCCTAGGCTGTGGTGTTTTGTGACGGCAGCCTGGACTGACAGATGGCTCATTTATGTTTACACAACTGTCTTGGAGTGTCGTGGTTTAAAGGTCAGTGGTCTCCCTGTCTGGAGACACGCTCAGAGCACGGCTAAGGGCAGCTGGATGCTCACGGAGCTGGGCTGTAGTCAGATAAGGAAGCTCAGAAAACGCTTCGTGGGGCGCCTGGGTGGCTCAGTCCGTTAAGCATCCGGCTTCAGCTCAGGTCATGATCTCACAGTTTGTGGGATCGAGCCCTGCGTCAGGCTCTGTGCTGACAGCTCAGAGCCTGGAGCCTGCTTCAGATTCTGTGTCTCCCTCCATCTTTGACCCTCCTCTGCTGCACTGTCTCTAAAATAAATAAAAAAACATTAAAAAAATTAAAAAAAAAAAGGAAACGCTTCTTGCTGCATTGGCTTTACCTCTGAAGTCCTCAGTTTAGAGTCCACTTGGTGCCAGTCTGGTCCCTTTAACCCCATACTGCCTCCTGTCTTGTGTCAGTGTGGACTTGGGGCCAGGAGGGGTGCGGGAAGAGGTCCTGGGGGCGCACATGGCTTGGGCTCAGCCCTTAGGTAGAGATGAACCCCTCGCACGGACAAGGTGTCTCTCAGAAGACTTTCCCAGGCCTGTCTGGGTAGTTTCCGGGCCACTCCTCTGGCCTGGCCATGCAGGGTCTGTCCCGCTAGCTGACAAGGGCCTTGGGCACCAGGAGGCTGAATGATTGGCATGAGGCTGCATTGCTTCCCTGCCTGCTCTGTTCCCCAGGATTTGGGCAGGCAAGGGACAAAGGGGCCTCAGGCCCTGGGGCATGTGGGTGCAGAGGTGAGAGGCCCCCCCCACCATGGGCAGCATGGAGTTGGGGGGACTCTGTGTGTTGGGAACTCCCATGGGACGGGTAGGCTGGGCTGAGGTCATGAAGAATTCTGAACCTCAGGACAAGGAATTTGGGACGCTAGGAAGCTTTTAAACTTCCTTCAGACTTTCTGTGCAAATATGAATTTCTACACTGACCACGTGTCGCATTTACAATCACAAAAAGAGATTTCTGCTACAAAGGAGGCAAACATGGGACGAGCAGGAACAAAGCACAGAATTAGGACGGGGGAGGGGAGGTGCGGGAAAAACGTCGGGACGGTTCATGGTCCGGCAGCTTTAGCAGCGGGTGGGGCAGGCGGTGAGGGTCCTGAACTGTCTGGTTTGGAAGAGCGCTGATCTCTGCAGGCAGCGAGGACCCAGCAGCCTTCCCAGGCACAGCGGGGAAATCAAGGGGAATAAAAACAATCTCCGAGACGTCCTTGAGACATTCCTGTTTGCGCATTGAGGGCTTCCTGGCCAGCACGAGGTTAACATCCCCGCTCCTCGCCGCCTGGGGGCGCTCGCACAGGCCAGTAATTTCCAGTGTTTGATTCTGACAAGGAGGGAGTCCGAGGCAGGTGAGCTAGGAGTCGCTGGGCTGGGGCAGGGGCTGCTGCTTACTCAGCGCTGGTGCCTCCATACAGCTCAGCCTGGCTCCGTGCCCCTTCCTGTAGGGACTCGGATGGAAAGTCTCTATTTCCTGGGCAACATGGCATCCAAGTGAGAGATCAAACTTTAGAGGGAGCAGAAAAAGCAATTAACTCCACTCAAAGCAGAGGATATTGTTTTGTGCACCAGACGATTTTTTCCCTTCCCCCAGAAAAATGACGCCCTCAAAATCAACATTTGATTTAGTCTTTGTTCGTTTTAAGAACGACGGGAGGCTGTGAACAGGCAACATGGGACTTTATAAAAAAAAAAAAAAATCTGATCCAGCCGGAATAATTTTAAGGCTGGATACAGCTTTGCATCTGCTTTCTGGAAAGCCTGTTCCAATTTACACGGCACCAGTGGTGTCTGAGGAGGGCCTGGTTCTTCATAACCTTAGCAGCAATGAGAATTCTAATTTTAAGAAATGTTCATTTGACGGCAAAATGTTGCTCTGTTGTGCGTTTCTCTGTTTATAGTGAAGAGAAACATTATTTCTCTGGTTATTAACCCCTCGCATTTCTTCCTGGTTTCTCAGAATAGGCTTTTGTCTCTGTCCTTTTTTTTTTTTTCCCTCCTTGCTTGGTTTGAGCTCTTTACATATTACAGTTAATGTCCCTTGATCACCAATAGGGCTCCTGGTTATCCACATTCCCGTGACCCGACTCTCTCAAGGTTGCAGAGGGAATCGGAATTTGCCTTAATGCAAAAATACCCGCCCGTGGGTGGTCCTTCCCTCACCAGGTCCTGGTCGCCAGCCTCTGCTCCCACCCCCTCCTTCAACAGATCTGTGCGCTGATCGGCTCCTGTGAGCCACATGTTACGGACATTCTCAGGGAGCACGCAAAAACAATTTCGAATTTTGCCAAAGATGCAAAGTTTCTTGAGGTTGATCAAAGTGATTATGGAGAATTATTGGAATCTCTTGCAGGGTTCCTAGCCAGCGAGGTAAGAGCAGGATTCAGCCGGTTAACAATTACCAAAGAGAGAAATCTACAAGGCTGACAAAATGACAGGAACTTCAAAAGAGAGAGATTTGAATTCTAGAGGATTAAGACAGGCCATTGGGAAAATTGATGATGCCTTCAAATATTTTTTTGCAAAAACGTCCTCTTTAGGATGGCGCCGTGAAAGTCAAACGTGGAATTGAGGATGTATCAGACAATCTTGTCAGAAAAATTATGCCCGCCCGAATCAACGTGTGACTTATTCTTTGTTCATTCAGAGAAATGAAGAGTTGCATCCCCAGCCCACCTTGGCTAAATGTAAGCTGAGACACACCGCTTCCTAAGTTATAGTTTCTTTTAAGATCTAAAGTTGCAAACATTTCTTTCTTTCCATCTTTTAAATGGATCCACTTTGTGGCCTCTTGGTCCTAATCCCAATGTTTCTTGAATAATGAGGACCCTCTGACGCCCAGTTTGGTTTCTTCTGTAGCAAGGGTGTCTGCTTACCCCTCCCCTCCCCCACTACAGTCCCAACGTTCCAGTGTAAGGCTCTCGTCTTGGTCACCCTGCCCCCACCTTGGTGCTTTGTGGTCTCCTTGGGGTACAGGTAGGACTGGGGACAGGAGAGCATTTCCTTCCCAGAGGGCAGACGATTTGAGATGTGAAGGCTCTGAAGGCTGGCCACGCAGGCTCCCATGAATACGGTGGCTGGGCACCTGCCAGCTATACTCTGAGGCAAAAGAAATGGCTGTTCCTATGCACACACAGGATTGTGAATCTGGCCCAGTGTTAGAAACGGTTCTGTGAGGGGTGCCTGGGTGGCTCAGTCGGTTAAGCCTCTGACTTCAGCTCAGGTCAGATCTCACGTTCGTGGGTTCGAGCCCTGCGTCAGGCTCTGTGCTGACAGCTAGCTCAGAGCCTGGACCTGCTTCCGGTTCTGTGTCTCCTTCTCTCTCCGCCCCTCCCCCTCTCATGCTCTGTCTCTCTCTGTATCAAAAATAAATAAAACATTAAAAAAAAAAGTTTAAGAAATGGTTCTGTGTCCAGTGGCTCTTGGGTGCATCAGCGGTGTTCTTGCCATAGTTCTGGGCCAGGACTGCGTATCAAACCGCAGGTCAAAGTGCGCTCCTGTGTCCAGACCTTGCATGAAGCCTTATTTTCCTCTTTGTCTCCTTGAGGCTCTGTTCTCTCTCTCTCTTCTTGACCCTCCTTTCGCCCTCTGCCTTCCTGATGGCTATCTACACTATTTCCTACCACTCTGCCAAGGGAGGCCGCCCTAAATTCCACCCTCCTCCCCACTCCTTGGATAAGGTGTTAGCTTTAGTGTCTTAAAGAAGTGGGACAAAAATTAAGTTGAATTTTCACAGGCCTTATATTGTATTTGCAATATGCTTATGATGTTTTATGACGCAGAGATGTTGAATAGTTCCTAGTTTAATCCACTGGCTTTTTTCTTCATAACTTTCTGTTGCATTTAAGTTTCCTTTTTAAAAATTTTAAAATATTTATTCACTTTTGAGAGAGAGAGAAAGAGAGAGAGAATGGGGAAGGGGCAGCAAGAGGGAGACACAGAATCCAAAGCAGGCTCCAGGCCCTAAGCTGTCAGCACAGAGCCTGATTCAGGGCTCGAACTCACAAACCACGAGATCATGACCTGCGCTGAAGGTGGAAGCTTAACTGACTGGGCCACCCAGGTATCCCTCCATTGCATTTAAATTTTGAGAGCCCTTTAGAAATTTATTTATGCTTTGATATTTGTTTCTCATTGAGTTTTCAATCTATCTAGAATGCGTTTCTGCAGACAGGACGCGGTGTCGTGTATCGGTTCCTCATGGCCACGGTAGAGGCGTGTAGAAATGGCCGCGAGGTCTCTGTGGGACCCGCCAGTAAGCCTCCGATCCGGGCCTCCTATATTCTCCGAAGTTGGCCAGGTGGCTCCGCAGGTGGGCTGGGGCTGACACAGGCTGTGGCTGGAATCAGGTCTGCTTCGCAGGCCTCCTGTCCCCTCAGACCAGCCAGCCAGGGGCAGGTGCTCTTTCCTTGGGGGTGGCCTGGGCATAGGAGGGCAGGCTGGCAACGAGAGCTCATCTCAAGCCTTTGCTAACTTTGCATCTGCTTGCACCCCCGTGGCCAAAGCGGGTTCACCGGGCAGGCCTGATGTCCAGGGTGGGGACGGTCACACCACCTTCCTCGAGGCCGCGGCAGAGGCGAGGATGTGGAGTCCCACCACAGGGACGTGAGGCACCCAGCTGGAAATTCAATCTACCGCACCAGTCAATTTCAGCGCCGTTTTGAATAAACCACCGTTTTCAATTCAGTTAAGGGCCTCGGGAAGCGGGGTGAAGGAACCACTCCGTAATGCTCCTCGGACCCCGTTATCACAGACCTGGCAGGACGCGGAGGGGCAGTCGAAGCCCAGGGTGACTCAGAGACTGCTGCTCTGGGCTCTACGCGGCAACTTTTGGTCCAAACGGCAGATCTAGGGCACTGCACTCCTGGGTCCTTTGCAGGTCATTCCCGGTCACGGGTTCGCTGGGTGTGAATGCACGAAATGTATGCATGAGCCGGTGCGTTGCACACACACAATTATGTAGGAATGTGGCTGAAATCACAACGCTCTTCAAGGCCGGTAATGATAAGAATAGTAATAAAGACAGCTAACCTTTCTGTGCTTTCCCTGGGTTCTAGGCGCTGTTTGAGCTTCCATGGGGAGGGGGTGGGGGGTCGGCCGAGCATTGATTACTTTCCACAAAGAGGCCATTGTCCTAACCTTTCCCTTTCCCTTTATGATGATCAGCTGCTCCCCTCCTACTCTCCTCTCTGCCATTTAATAAGGACGAGGCAGGCAAGGGAAGATGCTGTAAAATCCAATTAACTCGGGCTTCAAAAGGCACGGTCTCCATGTGGTGCCGGCTCCCTCCGCCACAAACAACAGTCAGGCTGGCTGCTGGCTTCCTAGAGGCAGGTGTGCCGGGGAGGCGGGCTGCTGTGAGCATCCAGATTCTCCAGGCAAAAAGGCCCAAGGTTAACGCGGCTCCCTCCTCCCCCAGGCAGCACTGGGGAGCAGAAAGGGACAGGGCTGTGCAGTGCACTGCGTGGGGCCGCCGGCGCCTCCCGCCCCCGGCCGACTGCCCCTTTGTCCCCAACAAACTCTCTGCTCCCTGCAAGCCCCCACGTGCCTCCGCGCGGCCTCAAAGGGAGGCCGTTCCCAGGTTTGCAGCCTCGGTCCCAGGCCGCGCTGGCAGCCCAAACTCCTGTCTGGCGAGGCGGGAGGAGCGGGCTGTGCCGCGGGCAGATGTTTCTGTTCTCGAGCGGAGACGGGGGGGCCGCGTGTGCAGATGGGTGGGAGCGGAGAGGGAGCCCGGGGGGCTGTGAGCGGGCGCATCGCAGATGGTGTCAGGCGAACGCGGTGTCGGTGGCAGACGATTCCGATGAAGCACAGTGCAATCCTTCGGCGGCACGGGGAGCTTTGCCGGCGCTTTCTGCCGCCTCCCACCCCCGCTCCTCCTGGGATGATTTCGCTGGGACCCAAGCCCGCCCTCCTCCGTGCGTGCGCCCGTCACGCATGGTCCCGGGCGCACCCAGCTCTCCTGATTCCTGGACTTCCCGGACCTCTCGGAAGTTCCCATCGATCCTGCCAGGCCTCCCCTCCCAGCCCCTCGGTGCCAGGTGCCACCAGAAATTTCCCACCTTTTTCCCCTTGCTCCTCCTTCCACTCCTATGGACTCCTTCCCTCCACCTGCGGTGGTTCGAGACCCGCCCCCGCGATTCTCTGACCCTCCAGCTACTGAGAGAGGATGGGTCTGTTCTCCTCTCCTTATATCTGGGCTGACGGTCTGTTTCCCCCAACAGATTACAGCGCAAGTAACAGTAGGCCAGACGATGCCAGATGACCTATGCTAGGATCCCTTGGGGACATTCACCTTTGGATCCCTGAGCTATCTGGAAGTTCAACGACCAGGATGTGAGGATGCTCTGATGACATGAAGAAGCCAAGTGCAGGGGCTCCTGTGGCTGAGGTCCCAGCCAGCCAGTCAGCATCTCCACCAGACAGATGATACACACCCATCATCCCTTGATTCCAGCCTCCGCAAGGTGAGTGTCACCTGCCACCGGGTCTTCCCAGCTGAAGCCCCGGAGAACGGAGCAGACACAAGGCATGCCTGCCGTCCTCTGTCCGAATTCCCCTCGACTCTCTGAGCGTAATAATGCAGTTGATTAAAAAAAAATTTTTTTTGTTTATTTATTATTGAGACAAAGAGAAACAGAGCATGAGCAGGGAAGGGCAGAGAGAGAGAGGGAGACACAGAATCTGAAGCAGCATCCAGGCTCTGAGCTGTCAGCACAGAGCCCGATGCGGAGTTCGAACTCACAAATCGTGAGGTCATGACCTGAGCCGAAGTCGGACGCTTAACAGACTGAGCCACCCAGGCACCCCAATAATACAGCTGATTTCAGCGACTAAGGTTTGGGGTGGTTTGCCACGCAGCAGCAGTAAGCGGGACCGTTAGTAACTGCCGTTCTGAGTAAACCATACCGTCGTCTTTGCATCTCTCAGAGGCTGGCACAGAGAGGAACTTCCGTATCTCACACTTGATCTTAACCAAGCGGCCGAGAAGCGATGGACTTCCGTATCTCAATCCACCCCTGTCGTTGCAGGGAAGAGGAGAGGGTAGAGAAGGTGGGCTGTAGGAAAGGCTGATCACAGAATTGCCAGATAAAATACAGGATGACGGAGTTCAGTTTGGATCCCAGATAAATTCCAGGAACGCGTTCATTATAAATGTTGCTATAAGCATATACCATGCAATCGTTGGGATAGACTTATGCTAAATGAATTATTCGCCATTTATCTGAACTTCGAATTGTACTGGGTATCCTTATCTTTATTTGTAAAATCTGCAAAGTCTGAAAAGTAGAGGCCCAAGACCCTGAACACTCGTCCCAAAGTCCTGCTTTTCAGGGAGGTCGTGTGGCTTCCACAGCAGGCAGGGGGTCGTTTCTATCAGTGCTCGTGCCCAGGACATCCACGCCGATAGCACACGCTCTGGGGTGTTTTGTCAGAATTGATTCCCAAGACTCCGGGAAGCCATCTGCAGGGGCCCAGGAGACGGCAGCCAGAGGGAGAAGCCAGCTTTGCCCAAAGGTTGAATTCCGTGTACAAGGTGAGGATGGGTTCACTCTCCCTGGAACAGATGCCCACTGGGATACTTCCCCGTCCTTATGGGGGCATCCCTCTTCCGGTGTCCGGGGTCTTCTCTAACTCGTGCCTGACAATGGAGAGTGAGCACGGCTCGTTCCTTTTTCCAGCCAACCATCCCTTTGTTCTAGCATTGGGTTCATTACCCAGTAATGAAAACCGGCTCATTCTCAATCTGCTGCTGTGCCTTCTAGATAATCATGGTCAGAGAAGTCTCGTCTCTCTCCATCCGGCACTTTGCTGTTTTACTTCTCAGTCCCAGCTCATTAGCTCAGGCCATAATAATGCGCCAATCTCGCCCTTCCCCCTCCCTCCCACCGCCCAGGTCCCCAATCCCAGGGGAGGGCTCGGCCAGGCACCCCAGGCCGTCCTGTCCTAAGTAGCATATATGGGGCCTTGGCCATTGGTTCGTTGGTTCACTCATTCATTCATTCGGTGAATATTTATTGAGGGCTATGTAGAGGCCACGTGCAGTAGCCTGGGCCAGGCAGCATCTTGGAAAGTCAAATGACAAAAGTCATAAAGGACATAGAGCCGCCTCTCCTGATCTAGGGGAGAAATACCTGAGGAGTGTGGGGGATGAGTGCAAAGAGCAGAGACTACGTTCTTGAAACACGTATCGCCTGAGCTCCTTATTACAAGATAGGTATCACCAGCCATGTCATTCTTTTTAGCCCCTCAACAGATTTTGAAGAAAAGGACCAGGGTTTGGGTAAAAAATACAGCCTAGGGGGGTGAAAGCAAAAGTACGTATCTAGGCCATGCTTCTGCCATCCCAGCACTGTACTGGTTACTAATGCTGTGTAACAAATTTACCCCCAAAATGCAGCGGCATAAAAAACAAGCGTTTATCATCTCCCAGTGTGTTCTGAGAGTCAGGGATCCAGCAGCAGCTCAGTCGGGAGGTTGTGGTTCAGGGTCTTTCTAGAGGTTGTGATCACCGTGTCTTGGTGTGGGCTGGGGCTCCACGTCCAAAGCCGGTCACTCAAATGGCGGTTGGTAGAGGCCTCAGTTCCTGGCCGGCTGCTTGCCGGGAGCCTCAGTCCCCTCCCACACACATGGCCTGCTTGTAACATGGCAGTTGGCTTCCCCCAGTCCGCTGTGCTTTCATAACCTGATCTCAGATGCACCATACCGTCGCTTCTGCCATATTTTCACGGTTCCGGAGACCTGTCCCCAGAACAGCGTGGGAAGAGACGTCGCGTGGATGTGAGTGCCAGGAGGGAGTCCCCGAGGTCATCCTAGGGGCTGACTGCCACCCTCACTTCTTCCAATCCAGACCTCACCTAAAAATTTCTTTCAATGTTTATTTATTATTGACAGCCATGGAGACAGAGCATGAGCATGGGAGGGACAGAGACAGGGGGAGACACAGAATCTGAAGCAGGCTCCATCCAGGCTCTGTGCTATCAGCACAGAGCCTGACGCGGGGCTCGAACCCACAGACTGTGAGATCATGACCTGAGCCGAAGTCAAACGCTCTACCTATGGAGCCCCCCAGGTGCCCTTGAGTCCTCATCTGACATTGTGTCCTGGGTCCACATCCAATAAATATTCCTTGAGCCTGTGCTTTGTGCTGGCCTGGCCTCTGGGAATTCAGCAGTGATTGAAACAGACCCAAACGTCTGACTGGGGCTCTGCTTGTTTGTGGGGCTGGATACACGGCCAGTTCAATGAAGGGGGTGCCTAGGGGCCAGTCGCTGAGTGTGTCCTCTGACTTGTGTGTGTGTGTGTGTGTGCGCATGCGCATATGCGTGCGTACATGTATGTGCGTGTGTGTGCGTGTGTGCATGTGTGCTCTTTCAAGAGCCTGGAATTTTCCCCTTTGGCTTTCACACTAGCCTCTCCTTGGTGCTCAGATGTGCTGTTCTTGCTGACACCATTTTGGGAGTCCCTGTTGGAATTACCTCAAACTAAAAGTCCAGGCAGATTCTTTCCAACGTTCTCAGAGGTGACAAAGGTGCCTCTTTGGAGCCAGATCGTTTCGGGGGCGGTGGTCAGTGACTCACCATTGGGAACTTGCTCTTGTGCCTTCAGAACCTGGCCACCAGCACCCCCACCTTCATCTCCCCCAACAAACAGCTAAAGTTAAAACATTTCTCATAAACCAACTCTAAAGTCAGTTTCAAAAGGTGAATTTCAAAATAAGATTAAAAATTTTTTTAATATTTATTTTTGAGAGAGAAAGAGAGACAGAGCATGAGCGGGGGAGGCGCAGAGAGAGAGGGAGTCACAGAATGGGAAGCAGGCTCCAGGCTCCAAGCTGTCAGCACAGAGCCAGACGCAGGGCTCGAATCCACAAACCATGAGATCATGACCTGAGCCAAAGTCAGACGCTTAACCGACTGAGCCACCCAAGCGGTCCCCCAAATAAGATGTTTTTAATACTGGCCACATCCCTGGAGTAAATGTACAACCCCCCCAGAGAGACAATCTGGATGAGACGGGCTCATTCTGTTGGAGGGGTTCTGGAATGTTCTTTTCAAAAACTTTTGTTATTTCTCCTTAGATCTTTTGGAGATTCCATGAGTCGATTTCTGGTTTTTCTTTCTTTCTCTTGTTGGGGTTGTATCTGGTTTTCTTGGATTTTGTTGGGAGGGGATTTTTTTCAGGGCAGGTGCAAAGGGGTTTCTTCTGTTATCACTCCCTTTCTGGGCCAGCTGGAAACTTTGGCTCCTATCTGCCAGGGTGCGGATGGGCCTCTTGCTGCTGCTTGTTGGGGAAGCAGAGGGCGACACACAGGCCCGTCTGACTTGGTCTCTGGCCCATCCCCAGGATGCCGTCCATGCTCCCTGTTCCTCTCATGTCACTGAAGGGGTGTCTTTTATAGTTTGGTAAACCATCATTCCGTTTGATCCGCGCTCAGCCCGCCCTCTCTTCCTGCTAGTACAAATAATTTGGCAACATAAACACTGTCATCGGTGATGGTTTGCAAGCTCCTTTCCATCAAGTGCGCTTTATTTATTTATTAAAGAAAAAAAAAAGGAAAGAAACTCTGGAAGATATCAGAATGGGCTGCGTTCCTTTCTTCTGTCTGTAGAATTTCAGAAGATTTGATACAAAGTTCTGACAGCTGGCAGGCTGAGGCTGCGTTTAAGTGGGGGCTAATAAATACCCTCTCAGATTGAGAACGCATCCAGGGCTGGTTTCTGAGAAAGGGTCGCCCCCTCCCCGTTTGCCGTTCGTTATTGTGCCGCGCGCGAAGCCGGCTCCGCGCAGCTCGCTGGAGTGGCATTGAAACGGATCCAGCTCTTCACCATCTGGCCCTGATTGTAAACATGTGTATACAAAGTGAGTGTCACTTCAGCTCATTCACGAGGGCCTGGCTGCCTTGGCGGCGGCTGCAGCTGTCCCCAGGGCGGGCGGGGGGCAGAGTGGAGACACCGGGGGACGGCGGGCCACACGGGCGGGCGGCCGGAGGGAGGCAAGGCAGCAAGGCTCCAACGGCCAGCCTGGCCGCCATGCGTCCACGTTTCCCTAGAGGTGGCTCTCCAGCCACCATTGCTTTGGGAGTTAGTCATTTCCCCTTCAGACCGTAAATACCCTAAAGGCAGGCTGTGTGACTCTCCCATTTCTCTAGTGAGAGACTTCTACTTGAGAAGTTCTCATTGAATTAGAATAAATCCCTACCAGCAATTTTCTTTTTCATGTCTGGGTAACAACCTTTCTGCTCTTTTTTTGCATAGATTTCTACTGTTTCTGCATCTTCTGGGCAGAGAGAAGAGCTGAATCCTCTTCCCTCTGGGGTGCGGGAAGCAAAGAATGAGTTCTCTTTGTCTCTTGAGCAAGGAAAATCCAGATCATGGGTACGTTCTCATAACCAACGCCCCCCCCCCCGGCCTCACTTTTACCACCTTTCAAATGGGATCATTACCCGCCCCCCCAACCCTGGTCCCTGCGTGGATGAGAGGGTATGTGTCACGGAAGACTGGGTCCAGCTAGGCGTGACACACTCAGGAGTCACCACAGCTCGGTCTTCTCTGCAGCTCATGCCTGTTCTTGCACCTGCTGTCACCTCTCTTGGGAAGTTTTTATTGGGTTTCGCCTGGTAGGTGTAGCTGCCGTTTTGTTCCAGGCAAAACAGAATTGCTCCCAGGCCGAAGCTGCCCTGGAGGCCCAGTCTGGGTGGGCCATCCCTTCCTGTCCTTCTCTGTCCCCAGCCACTCCATCTCCGAAGGGGGCTTTCCCTGTCGCCCATCCCCCCAGCTCTGCCCAGATGAGCCAGGGACGTGTCTCCTCAACTCCTCCCGTACATGCTGCTCAAAAACACAGCAGATTTAATTTTCTCCGTGTGTGAAAAAAAAATGTACTTTTCCAAACAGCCCCAGGGACACAAAAAGGAAGAGAAAGCTAATTATGTTCTGTATTTTCTTCTGTTGGAAAGAGCGTGGCAGTTGGACGGGAGAGCAGACATCGGCAGGACTGAGCCAGGGCGGCACCTTAGGGTGCAGAGAGGCAGCACCGTTGGCGCTTTGGGAAATGGGGATCAGGGGAGGGGGACCCTGGGAACCTGTGCTTCCTGTCCCCGGAGCTGGCATTCGGAACCTGTTGGGAGGATGCCACTGCCACCAGGCAGTCCCACACGGGCGGGTCGGCCAAGGTCAGCTGAGCAACAGCCCTGGCCCTGGGGAGCTGGGGCCACTCGGGGAGGTCGCTGAGCTGTGGCTGCTGGGGGCAAGGCCCTTCTGTTTCCTCCCAGGGCCCAACCAGGAGGCGGGGCTCCCAGGAAGCCAGAGTAGTGACTCCCAGGTAAAGGGGCAAGTCGGGAGTGGGGAGGAATCTGGTGACCCAATGACCCAAACCTAAAGAATCAAAATGAGACGCTAGGACTGCATGACACCCTCCCGGTGACAGACGCTTAATTAAAGCTGGACAGAAACAGGCAAGAAATCCACTTAATCTAGACGATATTTGCCTTGCTAATTTAGGTGCGCGCAAGTGTGTATGTGTGTGTGTTTCCTGTTGGGTGAGTGTTTATAAAATCTTAATTAGGTTGTGCGTCTTGGAATAGAGATGGAAATATGTCTTTTTTTTTTTTCTTCCTGTAATGGTCTCCCTTCCCCAGGGGACATTAAAGCTCCGTACACAATATTCTCTGAGCAGGGAGAGCAGTAATGGCCTCTGACGATGGGTTCTGGAAGGAGAGGGAGGAGAGCTCTGATTCAATCACAGATGGATGCCTTGATAGCTTCCTTTTTTTTAAAAATCAAAACCCCAAATTGGACTCAAAGCAGCTATTTATAACCTGTCAGGAGAAGCCAGCATTTCAATATCAATCTCGTGTTGAATAAATTTTTAACGACCTTTAATGTGACAGATAAGCAGGGGCAGGAGAAGTGCACCAGGCTACACACACAGTGGGCACTTGGGGCTTCGCTGAAATGAATCAAAGGGAAGGTGGGCAGTGAGGCAGGGAGAGCCCACCACACCTGTTGCCCCCCTTTTCTGCCCCACCAGGTGAGTCCCACTCTTGGAGCCAAGGTCTGATGCCACCGTTCTCCAGCTCACTTAACAAGGATGTGTCTGAGGAGCATCGAGATTGCAGGAGAGAGGACCAGCGAGGGGGCGGTTCAGCCTGGCTTGGATGACCACTGTGGGGCCACTCAGGCCGTCACTTTACAGAGGTGGCCCCTTCGGAGCAAGCCAACCACCGGGGCCATGTTAAGGGGCTGTGTCCAGGGCACAGTGCCCGGGATGTGGATGGCCAGGATGCCATGACCGGACACGGCAACCAGGGAGCCAGATCTCGTGAGCTGTTCTCTAGCTCAGGGTAGAGGCTAGGCCACTTGTGTGTTAGAGAACCTTTCTAGAACCTATATATGGGCGTCTAGCACCTGCAGCTTGTGATAAAAGCTGAGATTTTTCTTTTCTTTTTTTTTTTTTTTATTTGTGGGCGGAGAGAGAGAATCCTAAGCAGACTCCACCGTCAATGCGGAGCCCAACATGTGGGGCTCCACCCCATGAACCGTGAGATCATGACCTGAGCCAAAATCAAGAGTCAGACGTTTAACTGACTGAGGGACCCAGACACCCCAAAGCTTAGATCTTCTGACACGGGGTTGAGGAGTAGGTTCTTATGACAAAAGAATGGTGTCAGTCTCCAGCCCTTCCTTTTCAGTGACCCAGGCAAGGTATTCCTGGACATGTCCTAGCTCAGCATCCTTCATGGGGACTGTGCGGACACACCCCCTGCACATCTTGTTAACATGCAGATTCTGGGGGTGCCTGGGGGGCTCAGTCAGTTAAGCATCCTGCTTCAGCCCAGGTCATGATCTCACAGTTTGTGAATTCGAGCCCCGCCCTGGGCTCTTTGCTGTTGGGGCGGAGCCTGCTTCCAATTCTGTCTCCCTCTGTCTCTGCCCTTCCCCCACTTGCTCGTGTTGTGTGTGTGTGTGTGTGTGCCCGTGCGCACGCTCTCAAAAATAATATAAACATATACAAAATTTTTTTAATGCAGCTTCTGATTCAGTGTGTCTGGGTGTAGACTCTGCCTCTCTAAGCGGTTCCCAGGTGAGGCTGAGGCTACTATTGGTCCAGGGACCCACTAGCGCTCAGAGCAGCAACTCTGAATTGGAAACCCTCCATCAGCATCCCTCAGGAGGCTTATTAAAATTCAGATTGCCAGTCCCACCTTCAAGGTTTCCAATATAATAGGTCTGAGGCAGAGCCTGAAAATTAGCATTTCTAACCAGGCCAGGTGACATGGGTCAGCAGGTGACACCCCTGGCGGCTGGGACTGAGACCCATTGTGGGAGCTCAGGGTGGAGCGGGGGGAGAGGAGACGGTGGCCCAGCGCATGACAGATGGCGGCACAGCCCTTGTGATGAGCAGGTGCACACTGGGAAGAGGAGCTGGACTCGGGCTTGGAGGCTCTGGTCAGATGCAGATAAATGGGAGAGAAGGGGGATTCCAAGTGGAGGCACCTGTTTCTGCAAGCCCGCAGAAGAAGAAAAATGCGAGGCCCTCCGAGCAGAGCCACCTTCTCTGCCCTGCCCCGTCCTTTCTTCCCGCTTGCAGATCCCAAAGGGAGGGGCTGTCCCCGCTGCGCCCGGACCAGCAGCTGCTCACCCGTGACCACACATTCTTGGAATATCTGGAGACCTTCCAATTATTACTGATGCCTCCGCCTCCCCTCCAGAGTTCTGAATTAATTGGTCTTGGGTGGGGCCCCAATGTGAGCGTTTTTGCGTATGTTTTTTGGTTTCTGTGTTTGCTTTTTATTTAAAGTGAAGCTTCTCTAGAGATTCTAATACACAGACAGAGTTGAGAACCACTGGCCTAGACCCAAGTATATTCCTGTTTGCCCAGCTGCGGTTTGTTGGGGAGTTAGGCAAAGGATCGCCCCCTCCCTTATTTATCGCACCTCTGCTTCACCCCTCCCCCCAAAACAGGTAGTTGAGCATCTGGTAAACATCTGCCTTGTTCCACGCAGAACAGGGTGACCTACTTTTTTGCCTGTGGCTTCTCTTGCACAGAGGGGCTCTGGGGACGGAGGGGCAGATGGAAATGTCAGCATGTCTGTGTTGATGCTGCATTTGGGTGTCACCCAAGCACTTGTTTCTCTGTCAGATTCCGGATGCGGTATTTAGATAGTAAACCGCTGCCGCCAGGCACTTGCTGGGGAGATCAAAGCATCCGGCAGCATCCAGAGACATCCTGGGGTGCTGGTTGGCAAGCGCTGGCAGCTCCGGGCTCAGGGCAAGACGGGGAAGACGAGGCCGGTGCACGGACTGCGTCAGCTTGAATACAGACCCTGGGCGGAGAGCGGGGCACCTGGGAGAATCCCTGCTCAGCACAGGGCTTCCTTCTCCACCTCTGACGCTGGATACCCCGGCTACTAGCGGGCACGCTGCGTGCGTGTCTGTGGATGCCCATGCTCCCCTGGCTCTGGGTCCTGTGACTCCGCCTTCTTCATCCTGAAGGGAGATTCAGCCATGTAAGATGAGGCAGTTATCTTTATTTTCATAAAAAAACTTTAAGTGCCTATTTTTGAAAGAGAGACAGAATCCGAAGCAGGTTCCAAGCTTTGAGCTGCCAGCACAGAGCCCGATGCATAGACCACAAGATCATGAGCTGAACAGAAGTCAGGGCTTAACTGAATGAGCCACCCAGGTGCCCTGAGGCAGTCATCTTTAGAAGGTTCCTTTAGAGCAGTTCCATCCTGGAGATTGGGTCACTGGAAGGAGGCCCAGGGGCTCAGGACTCTCCCCTCCCCACGTTCCACTACTTCCCTTGAAGGAAAAGCAAGGAGAGGCTGTCTACATCCCTTCTATGGTCCAAGGGAGAGATTTCGGAGGCAAGCTGCTCAGACTTCTGATTTAGAGGGTCTTGGATGTCTCCCTGTGTCCTTACGCTTCTTGTGTGTCTTTTGAGGGCTGAGGACAGGCACCAGGAGGGTCTAAGCCTGCATGAGGCGTCTGGCCTTGGGCACAAACCAAAACGCAAGGGTCCTTCTGGAAAGTGGCCCAGCGTGTGCGCCATAAGTCTTCAGCTGCTGCCCAGAGCCGCCTCTCCTCCCCACGGCAGAGGGCACGGACTCTCCCTACCGGAGCTCTCAAAGACCTTCAATTATGTAGTGTGCCCCCTGCCCGTTTCCCAGTAGATGCCATTATTAACACCCCCCTGGTTAGATTTCCGGAAGAGCAGATTGTCCCTCTTGACAAGAGTTTGGAAGACGTGTGTGGACTTGGGCTCAGGCCTTGGCTCTGGATCCTTCTGGCCTGTTGTTGAGGAGGAAGTGAGTTCCTAGCCCCTCCTCACTCCGGCACAAACTTGTTCCCAAACTTGGAGAGGCTCTGGGCCTCCCATTAGGAACCCGCTTCCCCCCACCCCCAGACCCTGGATGTTTGGTTCTGAAAAGTTTGGAACAATTCTCTAGCCTTCCAGCCACCTCTCTCTGGGCTCAGAGAGGCAGGGAAGGGCAAGGGGGAGGCCAGCAGGAAGGGGCAATTCTGTGCGCACTCAAGGAGGCACTTGATGGAAAGGGCGGGAGGAAATCCCTTCTGTGGGAATGGGAAGGCACTGTTCCCTCCCTCCACTGTACCCCCAGACATTGTATGGGTGTGGAGCGCATGAACCTGGACACCAGAAGGGAGCAAGTGGGGCTCAGGAGAGGGGTGATTTGGGGGTGCAGGGATGCCCCATGTTAGCCTCTGCTGACTCTGGAGTGCTGGGTGTGACATCCAAGTCAGGTCCTCTGGACGTGCAGGGGTGAAGCAGTGGACAGAGCAGGCAGGGACTCAGCATCCACCGTGTGGGGACCGGGGAGGGGGGTAACCCTTAATATCCCTCCCATTCCTGAAAGCCTGGGCTTCTAAGTTTCCCAGCATAAAGAATAATGGAGAGGGCCACTAGTCCTCATCCTTGGAAGCTTCCAGAGAAAGCACCTGTTATTTGGCCCTCAGTGTGGAGAACCTGAACAGGAATGAGAGCGTCCATAAAGAGAACTGGTCCCGGCTGCGTGACCTTCCGGGGTCTGGCCCCAGCCCCAGCCCCAGCCTGCCGCCTCCCTCCCAGCCGCGCCGCACCACCATGTCCACCCGCCCTCCACGGGGCCCTCCACGGGGCCCTCCACGGGGCCCTCCACGGGGGACCTTGCCTTTGATCTCGGGCAAGGTTGGGCTCAGACACCATGCCCCCATGCTGCTCTGGTGTCTTCCTTTCTTCCTCCTCTCCACCCCCTCCCACCCGCCCAAGCGGGAAGTAATCCTCCTCCTTGGGATTCTTGGAACACTTTCTCTATACTTGGTCATGGTACACATCAATTTCTCCTTTTTATCCGAGTTATCCACCTGCATATCTTATATCATCTCCGAGTTGGCAAGCTTCTTAATGGCAGAGTCATACCTCATCCGCCTTTATGGCCCCACAGCACCCAGCCTTGCAAATGTTGATTGAATGAAGAGAAACTCAACCCAGTGGCATTCTGGGGCCACGTGTCACCATGAGAAGGTCATTCATCTCAGCCTTGCTGTTGACTGAAGTTGGGGTCCTCTCCTGGTCTAGGGAAGGTGGTGGGGACAGACTCATTCCTCTGAGTAGTCAGTCAGTTGACAGGCATTTCCTGTTACGCATCACACGCGCACTAGATGTGCTATGAAATGGCATGAGGTGCTGGGGAGCCACCTACACAACGGGACGCAGGTAGTTGTCACTGTCCACCCCCTGGCCTCTGAGAACTAACAATCCCCTGATTCTCCGTGTAGTTCAGCCGTGAACCTCACTGCGGAGCCTTGTGGTCCTCATGGTACCTGCCCATCTCCACTGGACTCTCCCCCACCCTTGCTCTTTGCTACTTCGCATGTCTCTAATCAGGCTCGTTTCTTTTCTCTGCCACCGAGTTGTCATTCACTTCGTCCATCCTCTGCGTGCTCTTTCAGATCACAATGTCTGTGGTACTTGTGAACTTCTGCAGTCAAGGCCAAAGTGGAAGATCTGATGGTCCAGCGGCTTGCGGCATCAGTGGGGCCTCTCTGCTTCTCTCTGGGTCATTCAGAGATCACATTCCTCTACTGTGCTGCTCTGCCCAACCCGAGGTATTTCTGTCATAGACATGACTAATGATGGCTTAAGGTAGGCTCATGCTGTAGGGTGAGAAAGGACAGCTTGGAGGAGGAGGTCTTTGCTTGGGTGTTATCTTCTCACTGGGGCCCAGCTTGAGCATTCTCCAAGTCAGGTTTCTGCCGTGACGGTGTGTGTAACAAACAGCCCCGAATTACGGATTGTAGCTGACAGCATTCTAAAGATATTCCCTCAAGAGTTTCCCCCCATAGCTAGTCAACCAAATACAATTCTTGGGCACCGCTATGAAGGGGCTTTGTAGATATAATGAAGGTCACAAATCCGATGACCTTAGGATAGGGAGGCTATTCTGGAATATCTGGGTGGACCCACTGTAATCACATGAATCCTTAAAATCAGAAAGACAGGCAGAAAAGTCAGAGCAATGGGACAGAAAAGAGAGAAGGAAGATGTGGCAGAGGGGAATTCAATGAGATTACAAGGGAGAGAAGCCTTCCACGGGCCATTGCTGGTTGTGAGATGTAAGTACCAGGGAGAAGCTTCTAGATGATAACAATAGTTCCTAGCTGATGTCCAGCCAAGAAACGGGCCTCAATAAACTGAATTTGGCCAACAACATGAATAAGCTTGGTAGGTATTCTCCCTAGAACCTTCTGGGAAGAACTCTGCTGGCTGATACCTACATTTTGTCGTTCTAAGCCCTGGAGCCCTCTCGGGCTCCTGACCTCAGAGCTGTGAGATCATGCATGTGTGTTATCTTAAGCTGCTAAGTATGACAGTCAGCTATGGTGGCAACAGAAAACAGAACGTCTTCCACGGTGTTTTATTTCATGTTTGAGGGTCTGTAAGTCGGCCATGATTGGGATTATTCAGGCGGGGTGTGGCTGAGCCAGGCAGGACCCCAAGCTTTCCAGAATATTCAAGTCTGCTTCTCGACTCTTCTTTTCCCTAGGGGGTGCCCTTTCCACAGCACTGGCAGAGAGAAGCACAGAGGCCACACCAGAGCTCAGGAGCACATGTAGAACCTCTGCAGCATTGAGGCAGCTGACGCACGGATGGCCTAAAACGGTCACATGGCCAACACCAGATCATGGGGCAGGGCCATGTCCTCCCCTATCCTGTATAGGCGGTGGGTGGGGGGCTGCTAAGTCTACTTTCGGAGCCAGGGTATAGGATTCTGCTCGTAGAAGGGAGTGAAAAACTGGGACCAATAATTTGTTATATATACACATCCTATGAAGCATCCAACTGGGTCCCCTTGGATCCCTTACATCTTCGGAATGACAATTTAATTCACCTACATTCTGTGTTTGTGGGTGTGTGTGTCCCACTCCACTAGAATGTATGCTCTAGGGAGGTAGGACATACTGTCTGCTCTGCTGCCCAACATATCTCAAGCCCTTGGATTTGACCTGGGACACAATAGGAGGTCAGTAGACATGTGTGGAAGAATGAATGAACAATCTTAGCAGTGACACCACCACCAAAATCTTCATTATGGTCTGTGACTCATTTTGTGTGCAAAAAGTAGCCCCCCCCCACCGCCCTGCCCCCAAGCACCCAGGTGAGGAGGAGGAAAAAACCTCACCACTGTGCAAAACTCAACTCCCAGGTCTGGGGTGGAATCTCTAATAGTCTCAAGGGGTTGCGTGCAATCCTAAAAATAACCCTCAAAACATCCGCTGTTATCACAACCCTTTCCTCCCTCCCGCTGCTGGAGGAGCCCGCCTTATAGATTCAAACAATAGGGCATGCCAAGTCCCCAGAGGCCTCACTTATGGAGCTAAAATAATAATCCCGGTTGTTGGCAGGATTTTCTGGATCCCGCTCGGCTTCTCTTGAGCGTGAAAGCACTGGCCGTCCTGCCAAATGTAGCCACCGTGCCAAAAAGCGGCCGAGGTTGTCAGCGCATTTTGGAGTCAGCTAACTGGTGTATTCAACTAGTGTGTTCTGGGTGCCAGGCACGGGCATCTGTTAACCCCTTCGGTCCTCCCGATAGGAGATGTCGTAGCTCCCACTGTGTGGACAGGGAAGGGGACTTGCTTTTCCAGAGTCACACAGCTGGAGGTGACGGAGCAGAGACTCAAGGCCAAGCCTGCATTGTGTGGTGCCACGGAGGCCTCGAGGGTGCTGGGCGTGCGTGTGGGGGAGCATATGTGTGTGTGTGTGTGTGTGTGTGTGTGTGTGCGCGCGCGCGCACGCGTGAGCATGAGGGAGAGAGAGGTCTTCCATACCCCGTGACCCGGTTTCTTGGCACCCATATTGCAGAGCCTTTCAAAGACTCCTGGACTCCAAATATCAAGGCAGGGCCATGGCCCGAGGAGGTGATGACGGTGGTGTGGAAGAGCACCCGTAAGCAGCCACGGGAGCAAGGCTGAGTTGTTACCCACAGTTTTCGCCAGGGAAATCTTTGTCCCTAGAACCCTGGGGCCTTTCCAGAACCCATGATCATCATCTTCATTGCGACAAGGACATCGTTAATAACACTTATTGCGCGTAGGCTGGGTGTCAGGCATCCACTAAAAAGAATCCTATAGTGTAGGTGGGATAACTATCCCATTCTACAGAAAGGGAAACTGAGGCATCACGTAGGATGGTGCCTAAGGATTTTCACTGGGTAAATGAGGGAGCTGGAGTCGGCCGGCTGGCTGCTTCTGGGACCCTGGGTCTTAATCTCTGTGCAACACAATGTCTGTAGAAATTAGAACGCTGCATTTACTGAGCGCTCCAGACTTACCCACTCAGGAGTCAGAGAAAGGAGCCCCACGGGCAGGATGCGTGGGGCCCGGGATCAAGAGGCCTTGACCTCCAGAGATGGGGGGGAGAGGAGATGGATACAGGCAGTTGTATTAAAATGCAAATTTCTGCCTTGCTTGCTGGTTTATCATCTGACTCGTTATACAATTTGCCAGTTATAGAAGAAAAATTACCATAATGGGGCCCTAGGGAATGGTTGTAAAAAGGAGACCAAACGTTACTTATCGGCCGTTTCACTACAATTATCTACCGCGTTTGTTCTTTTCCTCCTCGGAAAAATGAAACCATCAATGACAGGGACCGGGTGCTGACCCGGCGGGAGGGAGCACGCAGGGTCGTGGAGGCACAGCCTTTGATTTGCTTTCTCCCTCCGCTGTCCCCACCAGCCCTGTGGCTGTTACCTTCCTGGGACAGGTCCCTCTGCATAGCAGGACCGGGGTGATTTTCTGAGCAGGAAGAGAGGCGGAAGGCAGGCAGATGCACTTGCGCTGACTCCCTGGGGTCTTTGGGGTCTTGCTCCACCTCTCCCAGGGGCAGACTTGGGGCTGAGTTCCGGCACTCCAGCGGGACTCACCAACCAATGCTCCCCAGAGTCCCCAGGGGTCACCCGGGAAGGCTGCAGACAGCCGGGCTTCCCCAAAGGGGCAGCTGCCGAGTGGGCTGCACCCCGTGAAACACCCCTGCCCCGATGCCCTGACACCTTTTCTGGCTCTAAGATACCTTTCCAACCTGCATCCGCCAGCCTCACCCCTCACCAGGGCTCCCGGCTCCGTCTCATTCAGCACGCCTCTTCTAGTACCTAGCTTAGCACTTGGGACATAATAAGCAGGAGATAAATATTTAATGAATGAATGAAAGTGTCCGTCTGTGAACACATGTCTCTATGTTTTCAGGTTATTCTGAAGTTGTCTTCTTCCCCTTGGTCTGACTTCTTTCAGGTCCAGCCAAATCTTCTCCAGGCCGTAAGGCCTCTGATGATTTCTCCGGCTTCTATAAGCAGCATATTAAAACAGTGAGGGGAGCAGATAATGATGTTCTGCCCGTGCGTACTGTTCAGATATTTTTACTTTTTACAAGCCTCAGGCTTCCTGATCATTCGTTCGCACTCCGCGGTGAGCTTAGGACTGTTTTTGTCTTAGTTCCTAGAGTATCCGCTCCTTATTTATTTCTGCCACAACAGGATGCTAAACCCTCAGTGCTCCCCTGAGTTCAATTTACAAAGGACAAATTCAAAGCGATGTGCCCGAATCTCTGAAACTCTGTTCCTCAGGTAACCCTCCAACCCGGACTCTGCGAAGAGAGAGCCACGGCGTGTCTGAGTTCACCCTGTTTCTGGCAAGTTATCCTCAAGCTGGGGGGTTCCCTACCCTTGTGCCTGTGGCCAGGGAGCCAGCGGGATTAGAACGTAGGTTTCCAGCCTGATACCCGGCGGTCCACCCCGTTTAAGTGGCAAAACGAATCAGGATTCACATTCTCAGACGGCAAGCCAATCCAACCACTTTGTAGAGAAGGCAGTGCGTTATTTTTACGTCTGAGTCTCTTGTCCAGGGAAGTGGGCGTCTCCCTCTGGCCCGAAGGTTCTTTTCCAAAGAGGAAGATGAGGGTATGAAGTGAGAGGGTGCCAAGCTCCCGGCTGATGTCCCCAAATCCTCTAGAGCAGGTGTCAGCAAACTGTGGCAAAATCCAGCCTGATGTCTTTTTATAGCCTGCAGGGCAAGAGTGATTTTGACTTTTTCAACCATTTGATATTGGAATAGTAATGATAATGGAATAATAATATTCCGTGACATGAGAAAAGTAAACCAAATTCAAATGTCCATGGCCATTAATAAAGTTTTATTGGAAACAGGGCCATGCTCACTCACCTATGTGTTTAGGGCCACTTTCCCATGACTGGCAGAGCTGAGTACTTACACGAAGACTGTTGGGCGCACAAAGCTGAAAATATTCACTGTCTAACACTTTGCAGGAAATATTTGCTGACCCCTGCTCTCCTGCCCAGATGACCCCTTTGCCCCCCGCCCCACTTCATGCCTCCCTCCCCCCCCCACCGCCTAGGGCAATCTGAATATCACAGGAAATTTTCTTTCCTTTTGAGTAGATTTCCTCCTACTATTCCTGCACTTTTTACGTTGAAGAGAGGGAAGTATTGAGGGATGAAGTTGGCAGCTAGTGATTCCTGGAATATTATATATTTTGTGACCTCGCTCAAGTCACTTAATTTCTCCAGGGGTCTCATCATTCTCCCCTCTGAAAAACAGCACTTCCAGAAAGTGATGGGAAAGTCAGACACGCTAGTGGGTTGGTGCAGAAATTTCGACCCGAAGGCCTGACCTCTGAGGACAGACTTTCTTGAGAGCGTTCTGTCCCTGCCTTGGATACGCTTGCCCCTGTCAGACGTGTCCCCGGTTTTGGCTTTGAAAATAGGATCCTTGTAACACTGGGCACGTGGTGCTAGACGTACAACCGAGGGGCACGTATTCAACGCCTGCATGGGCAAATGCTCACCGCACACTGGAGAGATAAGGGAAGATGTAGAAGATGAGGACACTGGCCCCCAGAGCCCTGACCCGTGTGAGCTATTGCACACACAACCCATCGCAGGTTGGAGACGCGCCCACGTGTACTGGGTGCCCACCACCTCTGTGTGTGTGCAGCCAGTGTGCATCTGTGGTTCTCACAACACCCTCTATGGAAGACAAAATCAGCCCCCTTTCCGGATGAGGTAACCAAGGCTTGGTGAGAGTGTCCCCCGTTCCGTGGGCCGTCTCTGATCACCCGGTCCCCACCACTAGAATGGTCTCATTGCCAGCCGGCAGCACAGTCTCAATGGAGAACGGAGCAGAAAAACATGGCATGACGGCCGCTTTATAGACTCAACTCTGCAGGAGGGAAGAGGGGAGGGTGAGCTGGTGTATTTGGGGGAAAATCTCCCAATTAATGTTTAGGGTCCACTGAACGAAGAAATTTCCTAAGCCCTCTGGGTCCCAAGAGCTGTGCTTTGCTTTTAGTTGATCAGGTGGATATAGAAGGAGGCTGAGTGACGGACTTCTTGAATTCTGCCCTAAGTACGAGCCGGCGTGTCTGTCTTCCTCACTGGACGTAAACTCCTTGGTCACATGGACGGCCTCGTAACTGCTCATATATCCCAAGAAAATAATTTTTAAGTACTTATTATACACCAGGCACCCTGCTAGCTGTGGGGTACAGTGCTTTGGATACAGTGGGTGTTCAGGAAATGCTTATGAAATAGATAAATTCCTGCCGATTAAATTTATGCTAATGCTAGATATTTTCTAGAAGCTTCCAGGAGTACCTGAACCCTTGAAAAAGGAGGGAGGACACATAGATATTTGGGGTAGCCGTATTTCCCCCTTCTCCTACTCCATCCTGCATCTCTGCTACGGAAGGGTTGTTCTCTCTACCTCTAAGCGGGGTCAGCAGGGTGATTCCAGGTTTGCTGTTTCTTCCTAAATACTGTCTGATAATCCATGAAAGGGGTGGGCTCTGTCCCCTCCTCTGTACAGCCCACAACATCGTCCAAGTGCTAGTTGGACGAGGTCTTCCCCCTTTGCAGGCAGAACATGTCTTGCTCTACCGGATAAGGGCCGTGCAGGGTTTGTGGTTTCCAAGGTGACTCTCCAAGGCTCTTGAGAACTTTGGGAGAGCACGTGCATTCCTTTGACTCGGCGCTCCACCCACATCCCCTGTTCCTGCCCCTTCTCGTCTTTGTCCACTTATTTCTTTTGAACTCCGGGGCTTCCATCTCGCCACCCAGGCTTGCCTTTGGGATCCCCGAGCATCTGCGTTTGTGACTTTGGAATGTTACAGGGACAAAAGAAGAGAAGAGAAAGCAGGTTCCGCAATCTCCACACGATTGCCTTTTGGAGCCTGCTCCTTCTGTGTTTGAGGGGAGGGTGTCTGTCCATGTGCTGTATGCTAACAGCATCCCTGGCTTTTGCCCACTGGATGCCACAGCACCTCCCTCCTCTGGCTGTGACAGCCAAAATATCTCCAGACATTCCTAACGTCCCTTAGGGACCAAAATCACCCCTGGCTGAGAACCACCGAAAAAAAGGAAAACAGAAATACTTACTGTTGTTTTTTTTGTTTTTTGTTTTTTTCCCCTTGGCCTTGGGCAGTCCCCTTTCATATTAATCTCTGGGCTCTCGCCTTCCACCTGCCACCCCCGTGCACACACACTCCCCTCCCCCAGAAGGCTTCATGCCCCCATTAATTCCACCAAACTCCAGCGGAAGCCTGGTTGAGCACCAGCTCCTCAATGCGCAGGGAGACACTGGTTGGTGGCTGATGGGTAAATCAATGTGGTAATGGGTGAAGGGACCTGACGTGGGGGTGAGCAGGCCAAGCGGGGCGGGGAGGCATGACGGTCCAAATGGTAGGATGTCCTAGTCTGGAGAGAGGTGGGATCCCTCTCTGTGTAGGACACAGGAGGTGACTTCACTTGTTAAATATTTAAAGCTTAACGGGGAAGTGGCTGTTTTATCTCCTTCAACCTTCTGACTAATCGACTATTTGATTAACTCTGAATCTCTTTGTCTTTTAAATGTTTTACTTGATAAGCCATCCCCTGGGTTGGTTAATGCAGGCTGTGGTCTCCCTGGCTCTCCTGGGCTGGGTGTTCTCTCTTGGCGGGGGATGGAGGCAGCCAGGCCTTCATCCCATCAGTGACCGACCCGACGCACAAGTGGGGAAGACGGGGCGGCCATCGGAGGGAGAGCTGAGGCCGTTCCGTCTTGTGAGTCAAGGTTCACAAACCTGAGCCAGTGGACCAGGGTCTGCAGCACAATCCTAACCACACTTCACAGTATGGGTGAGGTGCACACACACTCCGGAGGAGTCTTGACACAAATGTTCAAAAATGTGAACAGCACTTACCCTAGTGATGTTAGTTTGGTTCCTGATGCCTCACAGCGCGTTTCAGGTTTTCCGCAAACGGTATGTATTACTTTTACAACCTGAAACCATATTAAGTGTTCTTTACTTTGTGTTATTACTGTTATTGTTATTATTTAACGCCTGCAGAGGCCAAGGGGAGCAATGCGTGTCTTTACTGGAGGGTAATGACAGCATGGGGACTTGGGATGGGGGTGCAGAGCCGAGCCTCACCGGCTGGGGTTTGCGTTCCCGTGAGCCCCCAGAAACGGGAGGGCGCAAGTCTTGGGTGGGGTGCGCCCATGGTCTCTGCTCATCTCCGGGGCATCTGGGGCCCTGCTAAACAGGCCCAGCCTCCATATTCTGAGCCAGCCCCCAGCAAAGCTGCCGCTTGTCCCGAGCCCGGGTCTCTGCCACTGCCCTGGGGCCACCTGCAGTGGAGAAAGCCAGCTACTCAGAGGAAGAGCCCAGCTGATCAAGGGAGGGGAAAGGCCTAGTGTCGTTGTCATCGACAATGCACCCTTGATTGTGTGGTGGGTTACACACCCCACTAATCTCACTCACTGGAGTTGATTTGCAAATCAGATTTTTTTAGGGCACTTCTGAGTCCTTTGGCTTTTATTTATTTTTTATTTCTTAAGTGTTTATTTATTTTTGAAAGCGAGAGAGCATGCACACAAGCAGCAGAGAGGCCAAGAAAGAAGGGGGGGAGGACAGAAGATCCAAAGCAGGCTCTGTGTTGTCAGCACAGAGCCCGATGCGGGGCTCGAACTCACGAACTTCAGGATCATGACCTGACCTGAAATCGGATGCTCAACTGACTAAGCCACCCAGGCAGCCCCGGGTCCTCTGGCTTTTAAATTGAGTCCCCACTGCCCAGAAGTGTGGAAGGAAAGCCCTGCCTGGAGGTCTTGCAGGGGCAAGTGAAGAGAGACAGAGCCATCTCAGGAGCCGGGCCCCTTCTCCACCAATTACGGTGTGGTTGGCATTGGCCCCATCGAGGGGAGGAGGAAGGCAGGGGCATCGCTTCTTGAAGCGCTGCTCGGACGCTGACGGCGGCCCGTGGCTGCTCGGAGGCCCCGTGCACCGTCACTGGAGGCTGCCGTGGGCTGGGTGGGCCCTCATGCGCCGGGTTCTCCGAGAAGCTCCCAGTGCCATGGTCTGCCCTCCCTCGAGAGATGGTCCTCCAGGCCCCTGTCGACCTGCTGGTGGCTGGCTTTGTGTGGCGGGTGACTGGGTTATAGGGGTGCCACGGGGGCTGGCGGGGGCTGGGGAGAAACCCAGGAGGCAGGCTCTGTGCCGATGGGCGCTGCCCGGTTAGCCACGGCTCTTCCCTCCTACCCACTATATCATTTACTCCGACTGCTATTTTTAATAAAGGATTTTCTTTCTGCTCAGAATACTTTAAACGACATCTTTCTAGAATATATCTCAATTCAAGTCAACAAACTTTTCTTCAGTAACCACCACACACAGTGAGCGCGCTAAGCACCAGGGAGATCCGGGGGCACGTTCTTGGAGACAATACGAGGTAAAGGAGCCTCAAGGAGTGAGGTTTCAGGCTCAAGGAGTGACCGGTGAGTTTGTAATTAGAATAAAACCACACATGGAGAGGGGACATGAACGGAAGTTACGGGAAGGAAGGGTCAATTCTGCTTGGAGAAATCCAGGGTGGCTTCCCGGTGGAAGCATCATATTGAAGTACGAGGAAGTTTTTGTAGGTCCTGGGGGTCAGGCACAGAAGGAAGTGAGGGGGGGGAGAGTGGATGCATTGCACACAGGATCTGAGGCAGTGGACGGAGAGCACTCACAGGATTCTCTAGGGCTGGGCACCTCCTCCTGGAAGTGGTTAGGTTCCCTCCCCCCAGGTGACCCCACTTCCCAGAGCTATTTCCAGATATTTCCACACTGCCCATCTCCTGGGCAAGAGTTCCCACCCAGACAGGCGGATCCTGAACTCACCAGCCTTCCCCAGTCCAGCGTTCTGTGTACAGTCAGACCAATTCATTTGGACTTTGTGATGATTTAATCTGGGCTAGAGGGTGGGGATACTCAGCTCTGCATTAGCAAGCTGGTTCGTACACAAATTATTTCAGGAAATAAAATTTCAAGGCCAGCTGCTTATCCTACTCCAGCAAGCCCTTGTTTCGGGCAAGGGCACTCCGGAAGGGAGGACGGTGACAGACAGAAGAGACAACGGGTCGGGCTGGGTCGCTGCCGCCGGTCCGCCCCAGGGTACCCTGGACCTTCAGGAGAGTGCCTCCATCTCACAGCGAGTCAGCAGGTCACAGAAGCGTGATTCCTGTCTGGGCTTCCTGGGTATGAGTGTCAAGGGGGAGGTCCAGCCAAACTTGGCCGCCCCCCCCGCCCGACAGTCCCCACACCCCTGCTTATACCTGGACGTAACCGGTAGAGAAGGAGAGAAGCTGGGCTGGGGAGCAGCGTCCTGCATGTCCATCCTCGCCTGCAGGTAAGAGCTTCAGAGTCTGCACACCTGACCTTGAGTCTTGACTGTTCCGCTTAGTAGCCGTTTGATCGTGAGCAAGTAATTGACCCTTTCATAGCCACACTGATATCTCATTCCGAGTGTTTATTAAGTCCAGACTCTGTGCTTACGGCTCTTCACATGTAACTATTATGAGCTCCATTTTGCAGACGAGGAAACTGAGGCACAGAGGGAGACAATTAAGCAATGTGCCCAAGGTCTCACAGTGGGAAAAAGAGGTGCTTGGTTGCTTTTTTTTTTTTTTACCTCCTGGGGTTGCTGGGAGGGTACTGAGTCACCAGAGGCAAAGCACTCGGTGTCTGTCACACAGTGAGTACTTGATAAATGGCTGTTATCTTTGCTATCATACCACCTCTCTGCTGCCCGCCCCATCGCTCTCTCTGCTGCCCTCCGTGGAGGTTGGGGGGAGCAGGGCCGTCCGGCCATCCTGGGGAGCTGGCCGGGGGGTGCTGGGGCCCAGAGGGCAAGGGCCGTGTGGAGGGAAGCGTCGCCTCCCGGCCAGTCCCTGATTGGAGCCCATTTACATCTTCAAACTCAGCTCGGAAAACTACCATCCATCAGCCAATGATGGTGTAAATTGCTTTGCTAAATATATTTCCGGGTACATGGTAAGTAAAAATATCATGAATTTAATAAGCCTTGGAATTCACATTTTTCCAATCCTAATTAAGTTTCTGCTCAGCTTCGGACGTGCTCTTCTCTCTCCTCTGCAAGACTGGGGAGGGAAGGAGCTTCTGTTCCCTGTGTGCCTGGCTGGGCCCAGCTCGGGGCTACACCCACCAGTGCCTTACACACTCCCGGCTGCCGGCTGTGGCCGGGCTCGCTCTTCTGGCTTTGCTGAATCTCAGCGAGGTGCGCCGCTGTCTGTCTAGGCTCATGGCCGGGGGTCGGGATTTGTACCCATTCTGACTGCCCCCTCCTACTGCTCTCCCCCTGGTCCTCATGGGTCAGTGAAGTGGCCCTGTGGCCCCAGGGTCTGGGCACAGCTTTGGCTAACCCTCCAGGGGTATCTTGTGCCTTTAAAAATGTATAGGCGCCTGCCTGGTCACGTGCTCACCCCCCATTCCCATGGGTGCACCATGTACCTACAAAACGCTAGTCATGGATGTTGTATTACACGGCGGAGACCCATGGGTGCTGACAGCAGGGGGCAGCACCTCTGTCCACAGTGGCTTTCGGTAGAGAGATGTTCACCATCTTAATGGTCAATTTTAGGGGCACTTGGGGGGCTCAGTCGGTTGAGCGTCTGGCTTCGGCTCAGGTCATCATCTCACGGTTCGTGGGTTCGAGCCCTATGTTGGGCTCTGTGCTGACAGCTCAGAGCCTGGAGCCTGTCTTTGGATTCTGTGTCTTCCTCTCTCTCTGACTTTCCCCTGCTCATGCTGTCTCTCTAAAAAAAAAATAAATAAATAAAACATTATTACGGTCAATTTTATGTGTTACCTTGGCAGGGCCGCGGGGTCTGGATATTTGGCCAGTCATTCTGGATGTTTCTGTGGAGGTGTATTTTGGATGAGATTAACATTCAGATTGGTGGAGTTTGGGTAAAGCCGATTGCCCGCCATAACGTGGGTGGGTCACACCCAATCAGGCGAAGGCCTGAATAGAACAAAGACCGGCCTTCCCCGAGAAAGAGGGAATTCTGCAAACACATGGTCAATTGGACTCAAACTGCATTTATTCCCTGAGTCCCCAGTCTGAAGCCTTACCCTATCGGGTTAAATCTCTCTCTCTCTCCATCTCCCTCTAAATATATCCAAATCTGTTGGTGATGGTTTTCTGGAAAACCCAAGACTCATACAATCACATGCAAACACAGTGCCAGGCCCTCTGTCAATACTAAGCAGTCTTAAAGCCATGGCCAAAGTGAACTAACGCCGCCCCTTTGCAGGTGAGGAGATGGGGGTTCAGGGAAGCTGCGGGCTGGCCCTCCGTGCTGGCAGAGGGGTAGAGAGCTTCGGAGTGAGTCAGAGCAGTTAGACCTCGTGTTCTGCTCTTCAGTCATCTGATGAATGGGGAGAAGTCCCTCCCTGGGGGGCTGTTTTGCAGGTGAAATGGGGAGATGTCTGCCAGGCCGTTAGGAATCGGAAGCTGTTAGAAGTGGGCTCAGAATCAGAATCGCACCCTGGGCTCGCTGCCCCCGCAGCCCCCATCTGAGGGCCATGAGGTCGGTGGTCCCTGATGCTCCCGGGACGGCTGGCTCCTGCAGGCTGCCCCAGGCCTGGTGCCTCCCGGCCCCTTTCTCCTTTCCTGGGAGGCTGCGACACACGGGCCGGGCGGCGGTGGCGTTCACCCTCTGTCGCTGAGTCTGTGGTGAGGCTGCCGTGTAACTGTCCACAGAACATTAGCCGCACATCACAGAGTTATGTTCCGTGGCGCAATGTATTCCCCAGACGGATGGGATTGCGAAGGGCGGAGGAAGGGAGACTGGCCGCCTTGCTTTGGCTGGGCTGGAGGCTGTCGTACAGGTGTTCCCGGGCAGTTTAGAACCCCCTGTCCCCAAGACCCTGGGGCAAGCCCCCCCCCCCGCCCCGTCCTGCCTCTCTCTCCAACTTTCCCCTCTACTACCTAAACGACGTTGGTCTGGGGGGCCTGAAGGACACCAGGCAAGGGCTCAGAGGTGGCCCATGAGCCTATGAGTGGCCCTGTCACCTGGCCAACTACTTCCTCTCGGGCCCAGTCTGCAGTATCTGCCCTAACTCTGCTTTACAACCTTGGTGGCAGAGTTCCTTGCTTTGGACAAACCTGTCCCCGAAGGAGGGGAAAGGCTCCCAGGAGACCTGGTTTTACATTGAGAGAGCTGCCCCCCTCCATGCCATCCCCCCTTCCCCCCACCAGGGCTCAAGAGGGACTCCAGAACTAGCCTGGGAGGATCTGGACAGAGCCCCTGGCGCTCCCAGTGTGACCTTGGATGTGCTGCCCCACCTTCCTGTGCCTCAGTGTCTTCCCCTTTCAAAGGAAGGTGTCAGTAGTACCCAGGCCACAGGTTGAGGCGACATTAAATCAGTGATTGCAGGAGCCTGGAATGCAGACGCTGCTCCCTGGGTGACAGCAGTTGGTGGCTTACCCCCACCCCAAACCAGCCAAAGGGGGAAGGAAGCTGTTCTCACTCAAGTTCAGAGTGTGTTGGGGAAGGCTGTGCCCGCCCTTCCCGGCGCAGCCAGGTAGGTGGCTCCCTGTTTGGTCATTAGTGAACCCAGCAGATTTTCTGGTGGCCTTTTCCTTCTGAGCAGAATGGCGGCAGGCAGGGCTGGCTCAAGGAGCTCGGCCCCCAGGGAGAGCCAGGATGCTGCCTGCTCTCCCCCCATTGGAGGGCAAGGCTACGTACCCCGGCCTTGGATGGAGTGAAGCCTACAGAAGCTGGGCTTCAGCCATTTTGCAGATACCCCACCTTCCAAGAAGGTCTCCCGCCGGGTGAGAGTGGAAAGGTGGGGGAGGGGAAGAAGCAGGAGCCAGCGTCCCACATCAAGGCAGGATGCTGTGGAGAGACCCCCACCTTGCCCAGATGCTCGTCACCCTAACAGCGGGGCCAGAGGTCAGACCTAGAAAGGCCACGAACAAGAGGACACCATCCGGCAGGGAGGTGAGGGGGAGGGGCCAATGATGGGACCTCACGGCCCATCCCACACTTGCACAACCACGGCCAGGTCTGGACAGCAACAGGTGGGGCATGGCGGGGTGGCGGGGACTGGAGCTCTGAATTTTATAGAGATTGAAGTTTTAACATGAATCACAGTAAGGGCTGGGATGAGACAGTTGTAATAACTGGGCGAGGGCTGAAATGTACATAATTTGGCCGAATGTCTTTAAGGGAGTCAGCAAGGGGGGTTCGACAGAGGTTAGGGGGGTTGTAGGGACCCGTAAAGCCATTTCCTGTGTGTCTCTAACAAGTGGAGATGCCTCAGGAAGTGGACTAAGCGTATTTGTTTAATATTTATCTTATTATTGTGCGCTTTTTGTGGGCGGGGACGTTCCTTGTCGGAGCCTCGCAGGCCTTTAATAAAGGCTGGTATCGTGGATTCGTGAATGGGCCTTGGTTCTCTGACCTTGGAGCCCAGGGCAGAGGGACTCAGAGGAAAGATATCCGTGGCTGCCTTCCTCCCGCTGCGGCTGCACTCACGCTGTGTCTCTCTGTCTCCGCCAGGGCTGGATGGAGGGGTGCAGGAGGTACGGAGGAGTCTGGCATGCGTCTCTCATACCCAAAGCGTTCGCCAATGGCGTTCTTGAAATTTGTGTGTCACTGGTGAGGGCCAGAGGGGACATAAAGGATGCATCTTTCAGCAGCGAGGTGGGCGCTGCCATTGGGTGCAAGTGGGGGAGGGGAGGGCTGGCTGCACCCCCGAGGAAGGAGGCTACCCACCCCCACCCCCGGCCCAGGTTCTTGGAGGAGCCTGCTCCGGGCAGAACATTGGGAAGCAGAGCACAAGCCCCTTTCTCCCCCTCTGCCTTTCCTTCCCTATTCCTTTTATTTATTTTTTATTTATTTTTTTAATTTGTTTTTTGAAAAAGAGACAGAGAGCAAGCTGGGGAGGGGCAGGGAGAAAGAGGGAGATACAGAATCAGAAGCAGGCTCCAGGCTCAGAGCTGTCAGCACAGAGCCCGAACCAGGGTTTGAACTCATGAACCGTGAGATCATGACCTGGGCCAAAGTCAGATGCTTAACCGACTGAGCCACCCAGGCGCCCCTTCCCTTCCCTATTCCATTCTCATTTTCCTGGAAAGCCTGGGCTGCAGAGAGACAAGGGCACTGCAGCATCTCAGGAGCCCGGAGGCCTGCTCTGAGGCCCACAGAGTCTGGAGCCCTGCGTCTGCGGTCTAGTGGCTGGGGCCTCCAGCTCTGCCAGTTTTAAACCCCCACCCGTGTGACCGGAATGGCTGGAAGGGACAGTGCCTGGTGGCTCTCTTGCTGGACCCCGGATCCTCAGACGCTTAGGACGTCCCTTTCCTCTTGTGAACAGCATCCACGGCTGCACGCAGACACGAGCATGCACACACACACACACACACACACACACACACACACACACTCAGGGTATCAGAGACTGAATTGGGTTTCTCATCTGCTCCAAGCCACACCTTTCTTGCTTTTCTGGCTTCAGTCCCTTGGTGAGCTGCTGGGATCACCTCCAAGGGCTACCGTCCAGGCCCCTCAGCTGGGGGCCCGCCCTGTCCTCCACCAAGGTGACCCCCCTGGGGGGAAGCAGGGGGCCAGGGCTGGGCCGGGCTGGTGAATCCATCCCCATTCCCCACCCCCGACCCCCAGAAACCCCAGCAGCCGTGAGATGTCATCATGGCTTGTGCTGAGCATGACTCTCTTCTTCCATGGCCTGCTCCCCCCACCCCCCTGCACCAGCCAGTTTGGCAGCCTCTGCCCAGACTTGCCCTGCCCCTCCAGGGACTCAGGTGCAGGTGGGCGCCGGCCCTCTTTGCGCGGAACTGCCCCTTTGCCCTCCCGACGTCGGCTTCGTGCCCCAGAGTGGCTGGAGCTGCAAGGCCAGGACAGAGGCATGTGATCCTACAAGAGGTATTTTTAGCTTTCTCATTAACTGAGTGCTTTCAAATTAGCCTTCTATTAACCTCAAAGGAAAATGAAAGTGTGTTTTTTTTTTCCTTCCCAGAGAAAGTCTCCTGCGAAGAGAAAGCTTTCCATGATCACCTTTCATGCGCCTCGAAGCCCTAATGAAGTTGGAGTCTCTAATATCTAACTTGATGGAGTAATTGGTCCATGGGCTTTCCTGCAATGGCGAGGAAGATGCTGGTGAGCGGGGAACTGCTCTCTCGCTTCTCATCAAACAGCCTTCGTTTCCGTCTCCCCTTTTCTCCACCAGGGACCAACCCCACGACGTCCCCTCTGTCACTCAGGAAGCGTCCACGAGACCCGCCCTCCCTTCCGGTCTCATCAGGTGGCATTGCCTGCTTTGCTGCTGATCCCAGACTCACACGCAGCTGCTGGGCGTCTCCGAGGCAGCGTCTGGTCCTCGAGCCTGGAGACCAGGGTCACGGAGGAGGCCTCCTGACTTTGGCAGTGTCCCTCAAAGTGCACTTATCACTCTGCACCCAGAGTTCGAGGAGAGGGGAATAAATAGTCTTGCAATTTCCCAGCACAGTCAGGGGGCAAGTCCAATGAGGCTAATCCAATTTCCACCCTCCACCCCCGGGGCGGGAGGAATCTGCCCGGCCAGGGTTACCCGCCAGCCCGTCTCTGTCTCAGGACTGCGAAGGTGGCCCTGCTGGAGGGTGGGGAGGGGGCGTGTGGTCCGGCCACCCCAGGGGGATCCAAGGAACCCGCGGCTGGGTGGGTATTAGCTAACAGACACGAGGAAGCTGCCGGACCACCTGCACTCCCTGGGGAACCGGAACGGCAGGGCTGCTTCCGGAGGGCTCAGGCCAGAGTTTGGATCCTTCGTCCATCGGTCCAGCCTGTTGATAACTCCAGGACTTGACACCTCTCTGCCCCTTTCCTTTCCTGGCCCCTCTCCGCATCTCTGTAGGTGCTCACCTCTGACTACCTCTCCACATCCCACCTCTGTCTCCTCCCTCTCTCCCTTCATTGGCAGGTCTGTGTCTTCTAGAACCATCTTGCTGGAGAAGGGCTCCCTTCCAACAAAGGGTCTGCCCTCCCCAAGGGGCTCACCTCTGGTGTTCTAGAGGCGGCTGGATTACTGGAGCCTGAGAAGAGACAGTAGGTCTCTCTCTGGGGTTTAAGTGACCAGAGAGAAGATCACGGGGACACACACACACACACACACACAGGACCGCCGCACCTGCAGCTCCCGCCCGCCACATCCCCGGCCTCCTGGCTGTCCTCATCTGCAGGCCCCTGCAGGCTCCTGCCACTTCAAAATTGAAATGTCAGAAAGCAAACTCACTGCTCCGCTGTCAAACGGCTTCCTTCTTATTTCCTACCGGGTTAATGGGGTCACCGTCGGCCCTGTCACCCAAGCCAGAAACGTACGAGTCACTGTCGACTCTTCCACACCTGCCAGTCACCGAGTCCCATCAGTCCCCCTCTGCGGGGTCCTTCTGCCCTGTGCCCCAGCAGGGCGCAGCCAGTCGGGGCTCAGAGCATCTCCGTGGTCCCTCGGCTCGTCTTCCCGCCATGAAGCTTCATCTCCCGAGTCCGTTTCCCTCTCTGTAGTCACAGGGCTCACTTGGAAATGTGCCCCCTTGCTAACAGCTGTCAGCGGCTCCTGGTCACCTTCCACGAAGTTCCTGGGAGGGGGACCTGCCCATTGGTTCAGCTTCATCCCCGGCCACTCTCCCCCTGCAAACCCGCACCCGGCCAGACCCAGCCAGCTGCACTTCCCCGAACGTCCCTGGCCACTTGTCACCTCTGGGCTGTACACAGTGTTGCCTGTAACAGGGATGCCCTTCCCTCCTTGTCCAGCCAGTGAACTCCTATTCACTCTACAACCCCCCTTCGAATATACCCTCTTCCGGGAAGCTGTTACAGCAGAGCAGTTCTTCACGAGGCCTAACTGTCCCCGGATTTGCCCCCGATTTCACCGTTGGCCACACGGAGGCTCTGGGGACACGGAGGCTCGGGACGGGTGCTGCCTCGGGCACTCAGGGGCAAGAACCGCATTCTTTAGCCTCAGTGAAGAGTCCATCATCCTGCCAGCCTTTGCAGACACAGCCAGACGGGTTAGTGTCTTCCGTGACCCTCAGTATTCTCACTCTCCTTCTACCCTCCTGCCTTCTTTCTCCTTCTGGCATCTTCTTAGGGGGATGAAACCCTGTGCATGGAGCTGCTCTGGGGGTCTGGGTTTGCCTTTCTAGACTTGAGCCTCCTGTAGTCCCTTCCTCCTCTGCTGCTTCCTATTTTTTCTCCTCCCCTTTCTCCTCTCCCTCCTCCCCTTCTCCCTCCCTCTTTCTCCTCCCCTCCTCCCCATCCTTCTGCCCATCCTCCCCTCCCTCCACCTTCCTCCCTCTCTCTTCTCCTCCCCTGCCTCCTCCCCTTCCTCCCCATCTTCCTCCTGCTCCCATCCTCTTTCCCTTCCTCCTTCTCCTCCCCATCTTCCTCCTCCTTCCTCCCTCTCTCTCTCCCCTTCCCACTTTGGTGACAGTGACATTGCCCTCCCGTCCTCCGGGCCTGCAGACCCCTGTGCTCCCAGCCCCATCCTCCAGCCCTCATTAACACTTCCACCAGAGCTGGGCGGGGAAAGAAGAGCGTGGAACCCTGTTTTACTCCTTAGCACTTCAGGCCAGAGGTTTGGAGGGGAGGAGGCTAGGGCCACTGGGCATCAGAGCCTGGTGGATTGTCCACTTCCCGTCTGTCTGTTGGGCCCCTGCCCTCGCCTCCCCCACATCCTCCATCCGTGTGTATCCACTGGGGCAGGCAGCAGCACGGGCGGGGCTCATTTTGAAAAAGCTTCAGACGTAAAAATCTAGTCTTAAAGTCAGGTAGGGGGTAATTAGTCACATCTCAAAAGAAGTCTTATGTTTCAAAAGGCTCTGTAGCAGGGAGCCCATAATTACTGGGTCCCCTGGAGTACTGGCATCGGAGCCGGACAGCTCGGACAAGTGGCACTCCTGCGTGCGCCTGGCCCCGGCCAGCTTCTTTTCCTTCCGGTGAGTTGAAGATGTTTTCCTTCCTTCCTTCCTTCCTTCCTTCCTTCCTTCCTTCCTTCCTTCCTTCCTTCTTTTCTTCCTTCTTTCCTTTCTTCCTTCCTTCCTTCTTTCCTCCCTCCCTCCTTCCCTCCTTTCCTCCCTCCCTCCTTTCCTCCCTTTCAGCCTTCCTGCCTTTCTGCCTTCCTTCCTAATTAATTTATTATCATGCCTCCTCGCTGAAGTAGGTGAGGAGCATGGGCTGATGGTCCTTTACAAAGGCAGAAAACCAAGGTCACAACCGCACAGCCTGATCACAGAAAAGACAGGACCCAAGGAGAATGACCGCACTGGTCATTCTGTACAACAGGTGTAACCCTTTCTTCCTTAGTAAGAGAATCCCTGTTATATTGGGGAAGGTCATGAAACCAGCAAACCCCCCTATTTTCTGGCATCGTAAGCACCTAGGGCCACAGAACCAAGTTCTGTTCATGGGATGGGGGGGGGGCTTGTTTAGTGGGACTTCTGGGCAGGCGGCTCAAGGTAAGCTGGCTTAGCTGAGAGGACCTGCCTCCCTTTGATGCCCTTCCCATCGTCTCCCTCCCTCCTGCCTAGAAGGTGATGGCTGGAGCTCCAGCAGCCATGTTGGACCAAAAGGGAGCCTTGAAATGAAAGCTCTGCAGGGGGCTGGTGGAAGTAGAAAAACAGAGGGCATCTGCGTTCCAGGAACCACGAAGCTGCCTTACTCTCCCCAGATACCTTACCTCTGCATCCCTTTGACGTAAGGGGAGAAAGAAGCTGCCATCTTGGCTAAGCCACCGTTAGCTTGGATTTTGTGTTACATGCAATGGAGTCTAATCCCAGCTCATAAATTCATTTTCATGACTCTCGTCTTCGGGACTACACCACCCCCACAGCCCGGAGGTAGAAGAGAGACTGTTGGTGTGCCCACTGTCTGCATTTACACCCAAATTATAACTTCCCCTAAATCTATTGTCTTTCACCCCCTGCCCCACATTTTCCTTGTGGACTCATGGCTGTGGGCAACCTGCAAAACGTCAAGGGAGGCCTCTTTGAAAAGGGGGATCCAAGTCTTTTCTGGGGCCACATCCCTCAGCTGGAAGCATCTTGCTGGGAAGTGCCTTGAGGAGGAAAGGACCCCTACTCTTCTGAGATTCACTCTCCTTGTGGCCACGCCCACTCCACCAGGCTCCACCCACCTCTTCCACTTTACTCCTTGACTTTTCCAGGCACTGTTCTTTGCTGAGCAGCCACCCAGGACCTGGTTCTTTCACTGAGTGTGCTGGGCTGGGCTCAGGCTCTGTGCCTTTTAGCCTGTGCAGACCCCATTTCCTGCTCCCTCCCCTCCCTACAACCTGATTTCCATATAGCTCTTACCATAAAAGAAATGAGTTGGATTGATCTCTGAGACTCCTCCTCGTTTTCAATTGCCAAGAGGGAATGAGGTGGGACCCAGAATTTTAGCTGGGACTTTGACCCCACCCCACCCCACCCCCCACCTCCAAGGCCCCCTATCGGTTACACAGCTGCAGAGAGGCAGGGAGGCCGGTGGTCTCTCCCTAATCTGGAAAGTACCTTCTCAATTGGTTTCCAGGTGACCCCTTTCCTGGCAGCCTGAATGGAAGAGGGAGGAGGTGCGGAGCCAAATGGCCAAAGTCCCCAGCTGTCCGGGCAGGAAAACCGTGGAAGGGTGGGTTTTAACACTTACGACATCTTCCGGAACCCTCTTGCTGGCAAAGGGTGTTAACAGGCCTCTGAGGGGCCCAGAAAGGAGGGCTCGAAGGCCGCACCTGCTGGTAAGAGCCACATTAGCAGAGGTGGTCGTGAATCTGTGGCTTCGAGCAGCCCCGGGGTTGGGCTGGGCGCTTCCTGATTTCCTGGCCTTCCTGGATGGATTTCTCAGCCTGTCCCGGCGTCGATACTTGTGGGCTTGACTTGCCATCTGGGCTCCGATGATGTAGCTTGTGGTTTTTAATCTACTGGTTCTTTTCAAACGATCCGGGTGCTCCCTCTCTTGTTCCATCACCGGCTCCCTTCAGCATTTTTGCTGCTCAGAGGTGGGTGGGTTATAGCCCTTCTGCTCCCAGAGCAGTGAAACGCTGGCTGGGAAATTGTCCTTGTGTCCCCATCATGGGGTATTAGCATAAGCAGTGACTATGTCCCGGGTCCCCGGATGTCACTCAGTGGCCTGTTGTGTAGGAAATATTTGCTCTTAGTTCGAAGTTGCAAGGGAGAGTATCCAGCCGTGGCTCAGGTTCTGCACTGACCCTCAGGTCATGTCCTTGCCCATCTCTTTAGGATGTCACCTGCTATTCCTTTCCTACGATTGATACTAGTCCTCAAAAATTCTTACTGTCTCCCTTGGAAATGCCTTTTTGTCTTGTCTCAGAGCTCTTCAAAGTAAAGGATTTTTTTTTCCTTTATAAAACCACACGGCTGGAAGGGACCCTGAAGATAACCTGGTGCAACCTCCTCCTTTCGCAGTTTTGGGAGAAAACTGAGGCTCAGAGAGGGAGCTGCCCCAAATTTGCACAGCTTGCTCATAGAAGAGCTGGAGCAGGACCGCTAGGTTTTCCAACCCCCAGGGCTCCGGCTCCAGGCCTGGCTGGAGGGACGAGAGAGGAGGGGTGTGGGGGGTGTGGGGGTTGGGGGTAGGACTACCTTCTCCACCAGCACTTCCGGGGCTCTGATCAGATCCAATTGTTTAAAATCGCTAGTACTTTCACGACTCTAAATTCACTACCCTTCCATCTAAGAGCTTTCTTCTCCATGCTTGACCTTAACGATTCATCCTGCCTAGACATTTTTCTATGGGTACTCGGGCCAGGACTGGGTACCTGTGAGCGGATGCCCCGGGCACTTGTGAGTATGTCATGTGACAGGAGGACTAGCTGGAGAGTGTCTGAGTGAACCACCGCTTAGCTGGATGGCTCTTGGGAAGGACAGGGACAGAGGAGAGACTGGGCTGGGCACTGGGCTGGGGCAGGGCCATCTGTAGGCAGAGGCTGGTTTTCTAGGCTGTTCCCCGGGGCTCCTGACACCTCAGGACTGGGGCAGAGGGCCCGAGCAGAAACAAAGCGAGGGGGTCATACAGGCCTCTGAGTGCCATTGGGGATGGAATGTGCACTTCCTGTGCTCCCAGGAACCATGTGTGGACCCAAGTGATGGGGGGGGCGGGGGGGCAGATGGCAGAAGGACGTCTGTTTCCACAGCACAAGGAGCAAAGCAGGACCCCAGCACCACTGTGACATTCCTCAGCAGCGCCCTCATCTGGATGGGCATCTGATGTTATTGACTAGAGACTTGGCTACCACCGTGGGCCTGAATGCTGGGGGTGATGCTCACCATTTTCCAAAAAGAAATGCAAGAATCCAGAAGACAACGCAATCACCCCCAAGCGGAGCGACACAAAGCCGCCTCCCTGAAGTGGGTCACCCAGGGTCACCCTCGTATCTGGCTCTCTCTCTCTCTCTCTCTTTTTTTTAAAAGAGAAAGGAGAGTAATTAGTCTTTCTTGAGTTCTTTCAACACAGTGACAAAAAGAAAATTCCAGAAAAGAAATCTCTGGTCATAGAGTGGCAAAGAACAGCCGCATTGTTTGTCCCTTTCAATACGCTACAACTGATAATAACAACAAAAGAAAGCGACTGACTTAGAAATTCTTTGCGGTCCTTGAATACCACGCAGAGGGAGCCTGGGGAAGCTGATGGAGAGGTTGCAGGCACCCGCGTGCGCAGAAGTGCTCTGCACACTCATTGTGTACACGCCCAAGAGCCCCGCAGTGGCCTGGCAGAGGCAGAGACAACATTCACACCCACTTGAAACCAGCTTGTTGGAAGTTGCCAGAGACGTGGAGAACAATGGCTCACTCTCTGGGCGCCCAGACCAAGCCTTGTCACTGCTTCCAAAGTGGAAATGCGATACTAATGAAGAATGGAGTCTTGACTTGAAATTTCTTCTCTGTTTGCCAGATACCCGTCGTTGGAGCTGATACTCATTATTGGCGAGTGAACCTGGAGTTCAGAGGCCACCGTCTGGGAGCCCGGGCCTGCCATGGATGGAGACTTGGAGTTGGGATATGGAAATACTTGTTCCATAGACCGAGGGAAGGGCTGTGGCGGGGGGTGGGGGCAAGGTGTACACGCCGCTGGAGGGTGAAGGGAAGAAGGTGTTCAAGAATGAAGAAAACTCTCAGAGATACAGGAAAATCAGACAGGAGGGGATGGGGACAGCGGTACAGAATAGTTACAAACCTGTTGGGTGGGGGCAGAGGGAGCTATCTCTTAAGGGTATCTCCGGGTTGGGGGGAGTCTGCAACGGAGGCCACTGGGGCTGGATTAGGAAGGAGCAATCCCTCTCTTCTGGAACTACGGGGCTGCTTGCATCCAGGGATGATAATGAGGTGTGTCTGCGGTGATGGCAGTAGAGACAGGAAGTTCTGTAGGCATCATGCATGTGACACATACAGTAGGCGCTCAATAAATGCCCATAGAAATTTATGAATACATTGCAGTTGACGCAAAAGTACCAGTTTTGCACCAGTGGCTGTAGTGTAATGGCAGCTATTTCAGAGAGTTATGATGGCGATAAAATCAACCAGGGCTGCCAGGGCTCTGAAATTGGGGGTGCACGTGGTGAGGAGGAAATGCGCCCAACCAGAGAGAACCTCAGTGGCTAAGGAGCTGAATGTCAAGAGGGGCAGCAGGAAAGGAAGTAGGTAAGGAAGGAGCAGTTCCTTAAAAGAAGCATCCTTTAGGGCTGTAAAACATGGTGGACTGACTTCCTGAAGAAATACTTCTCTAGGCAAACACGAAACAAAGGCGCTCCGGCATGCAGGTCACCTCTTGCCCTGCTGTGTCATGGCCTTGGACCAGCAAAGTGGACTGGAAGAAAGATTTGTACAACCTTGATGTCTTGTAAGTGGGACTAATATTTACTGAGCTCTGAATACGCACCAGCAGAGGACTAAATGTGTGTATCCCTCCAAAATGCATATGCTGAAACTCTTACCCCCCAGTGTGATGGTACTTGGAGATGGGGCCTCGGAGAGGTAATTAGGTTTAGAGGAGGCCATGGGAGTGCGGTGCTGTGATGGGATTTGTGTTCTTATAACCAGGGGAAGAGACCAGAGCCTCCTCTTTCTGCCAGGGAAGGACAGAGCAGGAAGGAGGCTGTCTACAAGCTGGGAAGACAGCTCTCATTGGAACTTGACTTTGCTAGCACCTGACCTTGGACGACTCCCAGTCTCCAAAACATGTGAGAAGTACATGTCTGATCTTTAAGCCCCAGGTCTGTGGTATTTTGCTGTAGCAACCTGAGCTGACATGCTCAGTCTAAGTGCTTTCTGCGAAGCACCTCTAATTCTTATGCGCCTAGGATGTAGGTATATTCATAATACCGTTTTACAGGGGTGCATGGATGGCTCGGTCAGTGGGGCATCTGACTTCGGCTCAGGTCATGATCTCACAGCCTGTGGGTTCGAGCCCCGCGTCGGGCTCTGTGCTGACAGCTCAGAGCCTGAAGCCTACTTCCGATTCTGTGTGTGTGTCTCTCTCTGCCCCTTCCCTGCTCATGCTCTGTCTTTCTGTCTCAAAAATAAGTAAACGTTAAAAAAATTTTAATAATAGCCATTTTACAGATGAGACAGAGAGGCACAGAAGCACAGAGAGTCCATGAGCTAACCTGTGTGGAGCCAAGAATTGAACACAGGGACAGTGGGCCCTTCCCCAGAGCTGCCCCTTCACATGGGTGCACGGGTGCTGTGGCGGCTCCATTCAGGACATGCAAAGGCCATTGGGACTTAGCCCATGATGCTGCAGTCACCTCCACGTCTGATTCTGGAAGGCGTGACGCAGGAGTGTGTGGGCTGTGGGGACATATACACTGGGGTTCGGGCTCCAGGTCTGCCTCTTATGATCCACGCAACCTCAATGTCCTCACCTGTGTAATTCTTTTGGTGCAGGTTAGAGCACATGTAACACAGAGCGTTTTATATGCTGTGTGACACATAGTGAGTCTTCTCTGAGAAGCCTCCGCTCAGTCAGTCCTGGTCCATGTCCTAAGCAATGCCACCTGGTAGAATCAACCCGTTCCTATAGCCTGAACACCTACTTTTTCTTGCCTTGGTTTCAGATGCTTGGAATATCCTTGGAGTTAATACGTGGTATGCCTCTTGTCAACATTTGCGGTAGATTTCTCCTTGTGCACCTGAAACAGCCCAGTGATTAACCTCAAATGGACAGTAAGCTTTTGATTCTTAAGTCACTGGGTGTCTGCCTTCCAGGTGGAGGGAGACCCACGAGCAGTGGTGGGTGGAAGAGAAGTGGCATGCAGGCAGGGTGCATCCAAGCAGCTTGGTTTTGCTGGGGTATAAATTCCAACGTGGGGTCTGTAGAGGGACTGGGGGGCATTTGCAGCCCACCTTAAGGAGCTTGAGCTTGATCCTGCGGGTGCTGGAAACCTTTGAGGGTGTTATCTAAGAAGGCAAGCGGGTCATGTTAATGGAGCTCATTTTAGTAACTATGGAGCATGGACGGGGGGAGAACAAGAGTGGAGGCCAGAGGTTGTTCGGAAGCTCGAGTCAGGGCCCTAGGAGGTCTGGCCCTTTGTTACGTCCAGGACTCCTGTCCCACCTCTCTACCTCCAGCTCGCTCTGCTCTTGCCTCGCTTTCCCCTTGTCATTCATCAAACTCACTAAAGGACTCCAGCCCCGCAGACATCTGCCCTTGCTGCCACCTCTGCTTGTCCCTTCCCTCCGGCATCTGCATGGTCTTCAGGTCTCCGCCTCGATCCCATCTCACTGGAAAAGGCTTTCCCAAGCACTCTGCAAGAAATAAAACCCTGACCTCATCATCCTCCATCGCCGGATCCAGCTTCCTTATTTTCTTCCTTAGCATTTATTGCTACATGACATATTTATTCATACATTTATCATCTGTGTCACCCCGCTGAAATGTAAGCCACCCGAGGCTTTTCTCTGCTGTCTTCCCAGAGATCGGCACTCAAATATGCACTGAATGAATGAATGGATGAATCAGGGCGATAACATTCCGTGGAGCTGGCACAGCTTGATCTGCAGTGAGCAGAAAGGTAGTTCAGGGCGTGATTCAGCTCTGCATTCTTACACTGGGGAAACATTTGATGTTTAGTTCCAAGCACTGAACACCAGTCTCCTTCTTGGGGGAGGGTGGCCCATCATCAGAAATAAACCCCCCAGGAGTCTTTCGGCAGGCACAGTTTGTAGAGACCAGCCCTGCACAGACAGTCATGAAGCAACTTGACTCTTGTGATCACAGACCAATGGCTCTTTGTCAGTTTGTGCTTTGTTCCTTCCTGTGATGACACTGTTCTCGAGGAGTGAGTAATTGGAGACTCAGGGCCACCTTGCACTTTGTGGATAAACACAGCTCTGGCACTCGGGGTGAAGTGCCCGTATGTGCTAGCTCAGACCAAGAAGTCAATAACTGCTTGACATTCTGGGAAGCAGATGCTCACTGGTAGATCCAACACCAAGGAAGACCTTTCCTCAGTGGGCACTAACGTGGTTGAACAATGGTTGCTTTTTATAGAAAATACACTTGAAAAGAATGAATGGGCCCAGGAAAGCTAGAAACTTCTGTCTAATTTTGGAAGCAATGCAAGGCAGGTTTGCAGCAATTTCATCTAAGGAAGGGTAAATACCAGCAGACTTGATGCTACGGCCAAAGACGTGACATCAGAAATGATGACATCATAGTTTTCCTCTCTCTTGTAGATACTAGATGAATCAAAGGGACTTATTCCTTAGACGATCCCATAAATTAAAAGACTTCATTGAAATATCCCGCACCAGAAATCCTAAAAAGCAGAGTTCCAAGAAATTGTAGGGAATTGAAGAAGCCCTCAGAAACGCGAGGCTAGGGTCTCCAGGTAACTTACAAGAATTTAGAGAACCATTACCCATGATTAGCTGCGGATAAATTTGGGGAAGCTCTCATTTCTGGTAAGACCTTTTCTTCAACTGGAATCTCAAGTGGCTGATTGCAGATACCTCAAGTGCACTATAAATAGATCTAAAGGAAGGGGGGTGGGAAACAGAATTCTTGAGAGTCTTCTGTTATCAGCATTATGGTGGTATTTTTCATGCTTTAGCATTTGACTTTCATAGCAACTCTACAAGATAGATATTATTATCCCAGTTTTACAGGTGAGAAACTGTAGCTTAGAGAGGTTAGCAAAATTTCCCAAGGCCGTGTAGAAGGAAAACCTCCAGACTTTGAGCTCATGCTTCCCCCATTATGCAGTATGACTTCACAAGACCCATGTGTATATCTGCTGTCAAATTATTACTAGACTTCAGCTTCGGTATGAGTGTAACCTATAGGTATATGTAGGTGGCTTAAGAGGACTTTTTAAAGTGGATATGATAATAATGCTGATTAGATGTTCAAGCACTATCGTTTCTTTTCTTAGAGGAAAAAAAAATAAAGTTTCTTTTTAGTTCCAAAAGGTCTGAAGGAAGGATTGGGTCCTGATGGGATTGTGCTGGTTTTCTCTGAGATATTATACGTTCTTTGGAGAACACTGAGAACTCTAACACTGAAGTGTTGATCACCTTAGACTCTGATGGCTAATAGTAGGAGACTCGCCTTCAAGCTACAAAGCATGGAAAGAACGCGACAAAGAATGGAAACGTCTCCTGAAGCCACATGCCCCAACGTTAATAGTCTTTAGCAGCACAGACTGGGTGAACGTTATACTGTCAATAAAAATTGCACGATGGCAGCTTCTGGATTCTGGTAATAGGGTAGTAACTTAGTCACAGTAACCCTTCCATAAACAATAGTTATGAAGCCTGTACAAACCATAAGAAGGCACAGAAGAGCTATCAAAAGTAGGCAGACATCAGAGGGACTCTACCCTTGGAAGATTAACTCCATGAATGATATTTATGCATTTGAGGCTTTTGGCCTGGATCTCCCAAATCTGTACATAAACGTGAGTGTCAAGAAGCCACAAATGCACTGGTCTGAGGTGTCAGAGGACAGAGTTCAGGGCTGAATGAAAGTCCCAAACTTAAGAGAGGACTCCTCGAAGGAAGGGTGCCACAGGAGGTGAGCCCCCAAATCTATATTTAAGATGTCCTCACATTCTTGGCCCATCTAAGATATATATATATTTAAGGAATACTCAATGGAGCCCAGAGAAAAAAGAATAGCAGCTGGGAATTGAAGGAGCTGAGTGGAGATTTCAGTTGCTAGCGTGATTGACTTTGGTGATTGAATCTGGTCAACTTAATTGCCTGCTAGAGTAAAATGACAGAGAACAAAATGGACTCCAAAGATGACAATGTATCTATCATTCAAAGTGTCCAGCGTCCAATCAGAAAATCACGAGACAGGTGAAGAAAGAAGAAAATGTTACTCATGCACACACACATAAAAAAAAAATCAATAGAAACTGACCACAAGATGATCCAGACATGCAATTAGTACAAAGCATCTGCTATTAATATGTTCAAGGACTTAAAGAAAAATATATACGTTATGAAAGAGAGTCAATCTCTGCACAGAAATAATGAACCTGCTCTTATCTTTGAAAACCTTCGTGGCTGGTGCGAGGGAGACAAGAGAGAGGGGGGTAATTGTGTAGGATGATATTCACTACCACTAACGGAATCACTGCTGTCTATTGGCTCAAGGGAATCTTTTTCCTTTCATTCAACTTTAACAAGGAACCTTTCCAACGACACTTGCTTTTGCCTCCTTTGGAGGATTTCGTGGAAACGTGACATTGTGTTGTCATTAAATAGATTCATCGCTTGCACTGCTATAGCCTTAGTCATGTGGTGCTTTTCTACAAAGTTTTGCACTGTTTCCCACATTTCCCACATCTTCCCAATCTCGTTTGAAGTGCGGGATTCCTCCGCCTTTTCCTCCCCCTCCTCTGCAGACGAAATCTCCTCCATAACCTCTTGCTATTGCTTCTGATGCAGATCCGTCAGTTCGTCGGTGGTCGGCGCCTGGCCATGTTCCTCCACCAGCTCTTGAATATCATCTTCATTCACCTCCAGTCCCATGCTCTTCTCCAAGGACACAATTTCATCGACACCTGGCAGCTCCTGTTCATGAGCAGGCCCCTCTAAGTCGTGTCCAAGAATACAACCAGGCCACAGTTTTCTCTACCAGAATTGAAGGTTCTCTTGGTGACCCCATCCCAGGCTTTATCATGATGTTGAAGCACTTCATGATGTGGAAATGATTTTTCCCAAACTCTTGGAGAATAAGGATTGTTCCTTTGGTCACCTCAAAGCATCGCTGAAATAGTACGTTGGTAAAAGCTTAAAGTTCAAAATGACCTGCTGATCCACAGGCTGGTGGTGTTGGGAGGAAGGAACTTGACCTTAATGAACTCAAATTCCTCCAGTAAGTCATCCTCAAAGCTTGGGGGATGAGCAGGAGCATTATCCATAACCGGCAAGGCTTTGAGCGGCAGATTGTTTCCTAAAAGGTATTTCTTCACGCAGGACCAAAGGCTTCATCGATCCACTCAACAAACAAGATATGAGTGACCCAAGCCTTGCTGTTGGACCCCCACAGGACATTTACCTGGCTTCTCTGCACCTTGCATTTCTTAAAGGCTCATGGATGCTCAGAATGATACATGAGCAGGGGCTTGGCTTTGAAATCCCCGCTTGCATTAGCGTGAAACAAGAGGGTGAGACGTCTTTCATGGGCCTTGAAGGGGCCTCGCATTCTCTTCTTCTGGAATGTAGGTCTTCTTTGGCATGTTTTTCCAAAAAAAGCCCTGTCTTATCGCAGTTAAAAACTTGCTCTGGGAGGTAACACTCAGAAACCATGAGCTTCTGGAACTTGGTAGTAAATGCCTTAGCGTCGGAACTCACAGCCTCTTCGTGTCTCACAACACTATGGATGCCACTTCTTTTATTTAAAAATTTTTTAAATGTTCTGTTTATTTTTGAGTGACACAGAGACAGAGTGTGAGCAGGAGAAGGGAAGAGAGAGAGAGAGAGACACAGAATCTGAAGCAGGCTTCAGGCTCTGAGCTAGCTGTCAGCAGAGCCCGACGCGGGGCTCAAATCCACACACCGTGAGATCGTGACCTGAGCTGAAGTCAGTCGCTTAACCGGACTGAGCCACCCAGGCGCCCCAACTTCTTCTAAAGTTGTCAAATCATCTGGTGCTTTCTGTGAAGGTTTCTTTGTTTTCTGTTGATGTACCTGGCAGTTTACTCATGCGGATGGTGTACAAGGCCTTTGCCTTCTCACAGATAAACCTCTCACCTGCTAGTTGCTTCTTATTTATCCAGAGAAGAAGCGACTTTTCTACATCTTCCAGAACACATGGCGGTTGCTTCGACTCCTTCTGCTGCCTCTAGCCCCCTTCTCTCTTCTTTCTTGCAAGTTTGGCCACTCCATACCTCATTCGTACTTCTTGATGATTTCTTTCTTAACTCCCATGGTAACCCTCTCCTTCTCACTGCCTTTCTTTTCAACTTGTTTCTGCATGGGGGCCATTGCATATGCTCGTACGGACGTTGACTGCAGTCCTGCATTAATAGACCCTTGTCATATACTGTATTTAGTGTAACTGGAAATAAGGCAGCAGGGGAAAGGGTCCATACGTGCAGGCAGGCTGCCCTAGAATGAAGCAAGCCTTCCTAAGCTCACTCTTGTCTGGAAAAGCAAAGGACTGACCATAGGTGCTTTGAAGTGACAAAAAAGACACCAGTGCCAGTTGTGGGCACCTTCCACTGTTCTGAGAAATCATTGATTTCTGCCAAACAGCCTGAGATGGAGCATGGCAGATGATCACCCACAATTCCTCAGCAAGAGAGAGGGAGACAGAGAGAGAAGAACCATTGGCTCAGTTGTGATCATGTCATGTTCGGTGTCAGGCACCACTCATGTTGCAAGGCAGGGCTCGCTTATCAAGTTAACATTTATTAGAAATATTTGCTCATTTTGTGGAACACTCACAGAGCAAGCTACTTGCAATCCAAGGTTTTACTGTATATGGTAAAACCAAAGAGACTGTGTATATATACTCTCTTAATTAAAAAAATAACAGTATCTGTTGAAATCAAAACTTACGACACCACATCGTGGGTATTTTTAAACATAGGCAGAAGGAAAGCATATGGCACGCATACCACAAAGGGCAGAGGGGCAGGAGACAGGACTATCCAGTCACAAAGTTTCCATCATTGAGGTGACGTGGTCAAATATTCACTCTAGATAGATACACCGTGATGAGCCAGAAAGTGTGCATTATAGAAGATAACATGGAAAAGCCACACTGGAATCAAAACCGAACGCTGAAATGTGCTAACACAAAAGAAGGCAGGCAGGAAGGATAAGAGGAAGAAAGCACATGAGATTGATAGAAAAGCAACCAGCAACCAGGCAAATTAAATCCAGTTATACTGATAACTTTACTAGAACGAAATGGACGAGTTACTCCTCCCAAATACCACAGATCACTAGGCTGGACCAAAAGGTAAGACCCGCTATAGATTTGCAAGAGATGGATTTAAAGAAAAAAAATGTTTAATGTTTATTTATTTTTGAGAGAGAGAGAGACAGACAGAGCGTGAGCGAGGGAGGGGCAGAGGGAGAGGGAGAGAGACACTGAATCAGAAGCAGCCTCCAGGCTCTGAGATGTCAGCCCAGAGCCTGACGCGGGGCTCGAACGGACAGATTGCGAGATCATAACCTGAGCCGAAGTCGGATGCTTAACTGGCTGAGCCCCCCAGGTGCCCCAAGAGATGGATTTTAAATGCAAGGACATGACTAGGTGAGGAGGAAAACAGTGGGAATGAGAGACGTGTGAGAAAGCTGGAGTGACCGTATTTGTATTTGACACATCAGGTGTCTAATAAAGGAGTATCACTGGAGATAAGCCGGACAGTTCAAAATGCTAAGAGGCCCAGACATAAGGAAGACACCACGTCTTGGACTATGGATAAATCCAGAAAGAAAGGCTCCAAAATCACACCGCAAGTGCCATCAGAACTTACGAGAGAACGAGACAAATCCACCATCACAGTTGGAGATTTTAGCACCCTGGCCTCCCTACTTGATAGAACAATTAATTAAAAATAAATCCGTAAGAAAATAAGATATTGGAAAGAATATCAATTACCTCACCCTAATGATATTTATAGAGCTCTGGGCTGAACGGCTGCGGAATACATTCCTTCCCAATGTACATAAAACAGTTGAAAGACATACAGGAGGCCATAAACCAATGCTCAATCATGGTAAAAGACTGGAAGATTACAGAATATATTCTCTGGCACAATGGAATTAAATTAGAAGTTAAGCACAATAAAATAAAAACAAGAAAGAAAAGAAAAGAGCCAGCATATTTAGAAATTAAATAACCCTTCTAAAGAACCCAAGGGTTACAACAACACAAGGAAAATTAGAAACCATTTCAGGCTGAAAGATGATGGAAATACAGCATTATTGAAAGTTGTGAAATGCAACTAAATCAACGCTTCTAGAAAGACATGTAGCTGTAAGTGGTTATATTATAAAGGGAGAAAAGTTTAAAATAAATGTCCTAAGTTTCCACATGAAGCAGCTGGAAAAAGACAAGCAAATTAAACCCACAGTGACTATGAGGGAGGCAGTCCTAAGGGGCAGAAACCACAGAAGGAGATGGGGCGCCTGGGTGGCTCAGTCAGTTAAGCTTTTGACTTCAGCTCAGGTCATGATCTTGTGGTTCGTGGGTTCGAGCCCCGCATAGGGCTCTGGGCTGACAGCTCTGAGCCTGGAGCCTGCATCGGATTCTGTGTCTCCCTCTCTCTGCCCCTCTCCTGCTCATACTCTGTCTCTCTCTGTCTCAATAATAAATAAACATTAAAAAAAAAGGAAACCACAGAAGAAGAAAATAGGTAAAAAATAAACAGAGTCAAAAGTTGAAAATAAAACTAAAATTGTGAAGGTTCTAGCAAGACTTACAAATTAAAAAAAGCAAAAGGAGAGGAACCAGTTGCCAATATCAGGAACGAGAAAGGGGCAGTGTCACTATGGCGTTGACAGACATGTAAGGGTTAATAAGGGCTACTGTAAGCAACTTTATTCTAAACTACTTGACAAAGGAGATGAAATGGACCAATTCCTTGAAAAACACAGCTGAATGCAAACTGACACAAGGTGAAATAAGACATCTGAGTTTCCAAGAAATTGAATTTGTTATCAAAAACCTTCACACAAGGGAACGCCAGGTCCTGGTGATTTCACCGACTAATTCTATCAAATACCGATCCCAATCGCATGTAGCCTGTTTTCTTTATGAAGAGGAGAAGCTGATAAATGTATTGTTCATAATAGAGAGAAAGCAAAAATGCTGCAAGTCATTTCATGAGACCAGACTCACCCTGCTACCAAAACTTGACAGAGATAGTTCAGGAAAATACTGGCAACCCAGGCTAGTGTTCCTTCTGAAAATGGACGCAAAAATCCTTTGCAAAATATTAGCCAATGGAACCTAGCAATAAATAAAAAGCCGAATCCTTCATAATCAAGGGGAGTTTTTTCCAGGAATGCGAGATGGGTTTAACATTCAAAAATTCGTTCATGGTAATTCACCATATTAACAGAACACAAGAGATTCAGAAAAGGTGCTTGATACCAAAAAAGCATTTGAAAAGGTTTAATGCCTTTGTAATTTTAAGGATGTATATGGGGAAGTAGCCAAGAGAGTGGGTCTTCAATGTCCTCATCACAAGAGAAAAAGATTAGCTGTGTGAGGTCATGGATACGAATCAGACTTATTGTGGTGGTAGGTTCACAATATACATATGTGTCAAATCATTATGTTGTACACATGAGACCAACACAGTGTTCTGTCAGTTATAGCTCAGTAAAACTGGGGGAAAATCCAAAACTCTTAGCAAATAAGACTGGAAGGGAAATTCCTCCGTATGATGAAGGGCATGATGGGAAACCAGAGCTAACATCCTACTTAATAATGGGGGAACGAAGCATATCTATTCTCACTACTTCTATTTCACAACATACTGGAAATTATGGCCAGTGCAGGAAGGCAAGGGGAAGCAACAAAAGGCATCTGGTTGGAAAGGAAGAAGAAAAACGCTTTTTATTTGTAGGGAATGTGCTTGTTTTCGTAGAAAATCCTAAGGATTAGCCACAGAACTACCATACTAAGTGTGTTTGGCAGGATTGCAGGCTCCCAGGTCACTCTACAAAAATTAATTGTATTTTTATATATTAGCAAAAACAGTTAGAAAATTACATTGAAAGTGTTTGTTTACATTATCTTTAATATTTAATCTACAAACCACTTGGGAATTTTATTAGTCCCCTCGGGACCATAACAAAATACCATACACTGAGTGGTTTAAACAACACACATTTATTTTGTCCTAGTTCTGGAGGCTGGAGGTCTGGGATCAGGAAGCTGAAAGGTTAGGTTCTGGTGGAAGCTTTCTTACTGGTTTGCAAATGGCCACTTTCTTGACCTTTCTTGTCCTCACCTTGATGCAAGGAGGTGGAGAGACAGAGGAAGAGAGATGTCTTTTTCTTCTTTAGGCCAAAACCTACCCTTTTGATTTCATTTAACCTTAAGTACATCCTAAAAGCCATATTTCCAACTATAATTACCTTGGGGGGTTAGAGCTTCAGCACTGGGAGCTTGTGGGGACAGAATTCAGTCTACAGCAAGGCTAAATCCCAAAAGATATGTGAGGCCTCTACACAGAAAGCTATGACAGACCTCTGAGGGAAATGACAGAGCTTCGCCTCATCATCAGAATGTCTGCAATGTGTTTTTGTCATTTCTGTGATAAATAAATGGAAAGCTATACCATATTCAAGGGTTGGATGAGTCAATGTTGTCAAGATATCAATTCTCTGCAAATTCAAGTATAGACTCAATCCAACTCTGTCAAAATTCCCCCAGACTTTTTTAGAAATATAAATTGATTCTATGCTTCTCAAATGCATATGGAAAAACAAAGGACCAGAAACAACCAACCAAGAAGAACAAAGCCAGACAATGTATACTTCCTAAATTCAAGACAAACTATGAAAGTAATTAAAATACTGTAATATTGCCATGATAATAGACTAATTGGTTAAGGAAACCAAACAGTGAGGCCAGAAATAGACTCACACTTTCACGAGCAATTGATTTTTGACAAGGGCATCAAAATATTTCAACGGGGAAAGGAAAATCTTTTGAACCAAGGCTGCTGGAACAGCTTGATATCCAGACGGGAAAAAAGGACCTCCACTCTTACCTCAAACAATATACAGAAATGAATATAATGAATGTAAAATCCAAAAACTAGCATTAAATAGCTTTCAGGGAGAAAAAAATGAGAGAATTTTTGCCACCGAGGGTGGTAAAGATTTTTTAGATAGGGCACAGAACATAATAAGATAAAAGAAAGAAAGGAAAAATTAACCTGTCTCAAAACTAAAAGCTTCTCCTTGTCCAAAGATATCATTATAAAACTAAAAGCAAGCCAGAAACTGGGGGGAAAATCTTCACGAAACACGCATCTGACTAAGGACTTGCGTTTAGGTTTTACAATGATCGTCTACAACTCAGAGACGCCAGGACAAACAACTCAATACTAAATGGTCAAAAGATTTGGAACCACGTTATAATGGAAGACTTATGAATAGCCAGTAAGCACCTAGAAAAGCCCTCGACATTTTATTAGTCATCAGGTAAATGCAGATTAAAACCACGATGAAGATTCTAAGCATCCACGCCCAGTAGGCAGGCTAGCCCTGAGAGATTGTCAACACCAAATGTTGGCAAGGACCGGGTCGGGGGACAACCCAAAATTTCAGGCATTTCCTTGCTGGAGTGTAGACTTTACTCCACCTTGGAGAAAGGTGGGACAGTTTCTCCTCAAATTCATCATGTGCCTAAAATTAAAAAAAAAATCTTTATTTATTTTTGAGAGAGACGGAGCATGAGCAGGGGAGGGACAGAGAGAGAGGGAGACACAAAATCCGAAGATGGGTCCAGGTTCCGAGCTGTGAACATAGAGCCCGACTCGGGGCTCGAAGTCATGGACCACAAGATCATGCCCTGAGCCAAGGTTGGACGCTTAACTGACTGAGCCACCCAGGCGCCCGTCATATGGTTTTATTTATATGGATTCCTGGTGAAAAAATTCAGGCTAGTGGTTTCCTGAAGGTATGGGGATGTTGACTGGGAAAAGACACTACAGATCATTCTAGTCCTATATTGCAATAAGGGGTTGGTTTCATGGGGTTCAGAACATGTTACCCCGAAATCTGGCACCTTGTCGCCTTCAACATTTTAAGCTTAAGGGATTTTTTAAATCGCCGAAACAAGAAAGTCACTTTGACCTCCTCCACCCTTCCCTTCATCCCTGAAATTCTTATCATCGGAAGAATGTCTGGAAGACATTCTTATCACCAGAGATCAGAATCTGGGGTCAAGCACAGCAAATTTGTTCCTGCAAACAAACCCTGCAAAACTAACCCTTGTTTTTTAATTCTTTTTCCTTTTCTTAATAACTAACTCTATTCTTCTAATTACTTCTTACCCACTTACCACCCCAGTGCAAACCCTTTGGTCTTGTCCATTCTTCACCAATTTATTGTTTTTGTGGGTTTTTTGGTATAAAACCTGTAACAGCTTCCTGCTCTCACTCCTCTGGATCTTCCTTTCTTGTGAAGGCTCCTATGGACATGGACAAATAGAATAAAACAGGTAGGCTTTGCTCCGGTTAATCTGTCCCTGCCAGTTTAATTTTCAGACCCAGCCAGGGACCCTAAGAAGGTCAAGGAAAACTTTTTCCTCCCCTGCAAGTTATATGAATGTATCCATTTGTCAAAACCGTAGAGTGAAGCTTTTGTGCATTTCAATGCATATACGTTTTATCTAAAAAAAAAAAAAACTGTAAGAAAAGAAATCAACAGGAGGGATGCCACGTGGAAGAAAGACTCTCTAAAGAGACATGGAGGGCACTGATAATTACTGCAGCCACAGGACGGGTCCACGGGGGCTCATTACACCATTCTGTTCATTTGTATAGATTTGTCGTCTTTTACGATAAGAATCAGGAATGAAAGAAAATGCATGGGGGCATCGCACCTTTGGCTCCGGGCCCTCTGGAAATGATCAGAGAAGCGCCTCCCGGAACCAAGACACAATCCCGCCAGAGCCCGTGCTCCCCGAGCCCCCTTGGCCGTCTGAAGATGCCCGCCAGGAATGTCATATCCGGAGGCATCTTGCCAAGACCTGTCTGAAAATGGCACACCCCTGAGCTTTGCTGTCATGCGCGGCGTCAGGATGCGCCCGGACAAGGGATGTGAGCCTCTGACAGGTTTCAAGCTCTTCCTGACAGTTTCAACTGATCCTTCCTCAAGGTGACCGGACTTGGGCAGACCGGGTCTCTCTGTCTCAGCGCTGAGGCAGCCGGGCTGGGAGCTGGTCCCTTCTCGTCTGCGGGCCCTGCTCTCGACAGATAGGAGCGGGTCACATCAAAGCAGCTCCTTCTCTTCCTGAGACTCGGGCTTGCGCGGTTTTCTTCCTCCGGGAGCTTTTCTGGCACCTTTCGTTAAAGGTGTCAATTTCGGTTCACGCAAGAGCCACTGTGGGAAAGTTTGTCTCTTTTCCTTCCGTGAGCGGGGGACCCCCACAGGAGCCGGCTCAGGAACTGCAGAACGGCTGCAGAAATGGGAGCAGTGCCTTCCCTGGAGACAAGGGGGGCGGGCAATCAGTGAGGAATGTTCTGTGTGTCCTCGGTGAGGCCCGGGAGCCAGCCTGTGGTTCCCAGGGTCTGTCCTCCCTCCTCACCTCCGTCCCCAGCCCCACCCTGACCAAACTCCACCACTTGTCTGGGGCTCCTGTCTTCTCAGCTTGCATGGAGATGAAATTAAAGAATCGCAGCCCATTCGTTAGTGGGGGCAAATCAAGCGATGAAACCCCAGGAAATCCTTGGGAGGCATGATTCAGGAAGTCTCCCCTGTCCCCCCACCAGCAGCTCCGTGAATCACAGGGACGTCCGCCCCGAGGAGAGCGCATTTATCGAGCCTGCTGTTGTAACAGGATTCTTATCCACATCATCAGGGAAGATAGCAGGAGGGAGCTGGCAAGGGGCAAGAGGCCAGCAGGCAGGCCGTCCTTTATTGTGGCAAACTGCTCCTTGAGTTCCTGTGACAGAGCAATACAGACTCCCAGGCGGCGACCTTTTCTCGGCCATTATAGAAGTCAAATTTGCTTCAGTCGGGAGGCATCATTGCGAGGTTTCATCATAACACCACACGTAAGGTGACCCCGCAAAGTGCCAGACGGGAATGGATGGGCGAAACGCGCTGGTGCCCGTGGCACGCAAACCACAAGAAACCGGGCAGGTGGCAATGGTGGCCGGGATGTGGACCCGCAGCTCCCTGGCGCGCCCCACCCTGAGAGAGACAGCCGAGGGGGACCTGGGCTGCCTGGGGGTTGAATGAGGAGGTGATGCACGAGGCACTCACCTGCCCGTCTGGACAGGCTGCTGGGCCCCCCGATCGCCCTGCACAGCAACAAGGTGTGTCTGAAGCCCCTTTTGGCCACAGGTTTGGCAGAGCTCAGGGAATTCCTGAACTGGGCAGTTGTCTGGGACTTTCCTGGAAAGAGGCCTGGTTAGATGGGTCGCAGAGCCAGCCAGTGGCTGAATTGTCCTTGAACCTGGGCTTCCTGTCTTTTAATCCAGTGTCTGTGCTAAATCCAGTGTATCAGAGACGCTTGGGAAGGGGAAGCGGGGAGGCAGCCACTTATTCTAGGGAGGTCGTTTTTGGAGCCCAAACCCTGGGGTTCCAGCAAAACCTCAAGGAACCTTCTTTTCACAGGGGAAGGTTCCCTGTGCTCCCAAGAGGCAGCCTTGGGAGGGACCTTCCCTAGAGACCAAGGCCTGTAGGGGGCACTGTTGGTTCGGTTGATGCTTTGGTGTTGGGGGGGAGGGGCTGGTACCGGACAATGGAGGTGGGACAACCCAGAGTGGCCCACGTGTGGAGACTCTTCTGACCACAGCTCCCCCCCTGGTTCCCCCCGCCCCCCCCCCGAGACTCTGCACATGGCACAGTTTCTTCGTGGCCTTCAAGGCCATTATCACCATCCACCATTACTAGGCACTTGCTTCACAGCACGTGTGACAGCAAGCATTGTAGTGGTCCCTGTCATTCAGTCCTCATGGCAACCCTTGATGTCAGTGCTAATGTCCCCTGTTTTGCGGATCCGGAAACCTAAGATAAGGACATTGCCACCTGTCAGGGTCTCTCCACCCTGGATGATTCTGTGCCTCTCTGCTGACTTGCTTTGATTTAGCGAGAGTGTGAGGAGGCGGGACAAAGCCTGTGCCCCTTCCAAGGGCTCCTCCGGGTCACTCGGGCATCAGAGCACGCTGTGCACTGTCTTGATAGACAAATTTGGAGATTGCTGGCAATTTCTGGGAACTTCGAGATCTTTCTTCTGGAAAACGTCTGCATCTTCCTTCTTCTCTTTACTTCTAGAAAGAGGAGTAAGAGGAGCCAGGCCGTGGCCGCCAAGGCCCAGTCTACAGGACGATTGCAATTCTGAGACAACGGAGGGCTCCGAATGAGAAACGTAGTGTGGGATTCCTTCCACAGAGAATGTCGCCTTCTGGGAAGAGGGGCTCCCCAGGAAGACTCAGACCTTCCCCTCAGGTCTGAAAAGGAATGGCACTCGAACACCTTCCCGCAGAGGGGCAGAAACTGTAGCTAAGGGCTGTGTTCTTTCTGCTGTAGAAAAGTGCCACCATCTGCCCGGCCCCCGAGGGACACCAGCCAGAAGCTCTGATCTGAGAAGTGCAGTGGTGCCAGAACCCCTGAGGGGCGGGGGGTGACAAGGCCCTGTGGCAGCTTCGCCATGGCATGAGGAAAACAGCCGTCTGTGCTCGGGAGGACCGTGGCCCCATGGAAGGTGACGGTGAGGCGCTCACATGCCCTCCCGCGCCCGTCAGAGTCAAACGGCTCAAACCATCCAGGAAAAGTGCTCCAGTTGAATTCATTACATACCAAGAAAATGTCCAATAAAGAGGAAGATCGGAGTGGAATCAAAATGTTCCAGAAAGTGTCTTAGAAATGAGTGTTAAGCCAGATTTTAAAGGTCACTTCCTTCCACCCACTTCCCAGCCTGACTGGTGCCTCAGACCTGTGCTAAGTAAGTAAGGCCTAGACAGGGAAAGTGATGCGAACTGATTCATTTATGGGTGTGTTCATCCCGCAACCACAAGGTGAGGGTTCGATGCCTGTTTGCAGTGACCTGGGGCGGGAAGGGGTGGTTTCCAGGACGCAGTCTCCGTCCACAGAGCCTCGGAGGCGGGAGGAATGTGGATTGTGTGCAAACACTTAAGGACACTGGAGTTCTTTCTCCACTTTTTCAAAACTTTTTCTGGTTTTAACAAGACCGATCGGAAGTTCTGGGTTGCAAGTACTTGCATAAGCCTGGGTGGTTCAGGGTGACTCCTGTGAGAAATTATTGACAAAGGGGCGCCTGGTGGCTCAGTCCGTCAAGCGTCCCACTTCGGCTCAGGTCATGATCTTGCAGTCCGTGAGTTCGAGCCCCATGTTGGGCTCTGTGCTGACAGCTGGGAGCCTAGAGCCTGCTTCCGATTCTGTGTCTCCCTCTCTCTGCCCCTGTCCCACTCACGCTCTGTCTCTCTTTCTCTCTCAAAAGTAAATAAACATTTAAAAAAAGGTTTTTGAAGACTCCTCTGTGTGTCTTGTTTGCACTGTGCTGGGTGAGTCGGGAAGTGGAGGCGGGGGAAGAAGATGACAGGGAGACGGAGCACGTGAGTCCCCACTACTGCCACCGTGGGCTCGTGGGCTTTTTGACCACTGGGCTCAGAGCCTGCCTGCCTGACCGGACGTGCATGTGTGGCTGGGGGGCGCCGCTGGCCTCTGCCTCCCAATGTGTGTGTGTGTGTGTGTGTGTGTGTGTGTGTGCGAGAGAGAGAGAGAGAGAGAGAGAGAGAGAGAGAAGTATGGGAGAGGGTTGTGTGAGTGTGTCTGAGTGTGTGGATGGGTGTGAGCGTGTCTGTCTCAGTGGTATGTGTGTGTGCACATGCAAGCATGTGAGCACGTGTAGGTAGGAGGGAACTTTCTTGGGAAGGAAAGCGTGGGGACAGCCTGGGCCTATGGCTTATATTTGAAAGGCCGTCATGGGGAGCCGGGGTGTTGGGAGCAGGCGTGGCTGGCTGGCCTGAAACCCAGGGCGGGAGCGCCTGAGGTCAGCTGAAGAAGTGTGGCCAGGGACCCGCAGGACCGGGCAGAGAGAGGAGCGGAGGCCACCTGCGTCCCCAGGGTGGGGGAGGGGCAGGAGGTGCAGCCGCTTAAAGGTCTCTGGGTGGGCTGCCCAGGCCGGTCCAGGAGGCCCTGGGAGATGCTGGAGGGTGGGGGACGGGCTGCAGGCCCGGGTCCACACCACAGATGTGAAGGACCCGTATTGGGGAATGGCCGGGCCTCCAGAGCCGAGCCCCACACAGATGGGGACCAGGACCAGCCTGGGCACCTGGGGGGTCTTGAGCAGGCGGGGGCAGGGCCAGGAGGGCCGTGGCTGTGTCCCGGGGTCACTCACTGGGGCTGTGTCCTGGGTCCCCAGCCCAGCGGCTCGTGGCCCCCAGCACTTTTCTTTCAGCCTCTTTGCTTCTGCACCGACAGATCGACAGATTGGGAGGGGCCTTTCCCCAGTGCTTTGTTTTCTTACAGAGCAGCTGACATAAAGCCCAGGGTTTGTCACTCTGCTGTTTTCTCAGCAGACCCCTCCCGCCTCTTACCCGGGACGTGGGCTGGTCCACACGGGTAATCCTGAGTTCTGGCACTGGAGCCATTGCCATGGGGACCTGGGGACTCCGCATTCCGAGGATGGATTTGGTGGGGATGGGTGCGAGCAGAGGGGGGAGGCGGAAGTCTCTGGGTCCCTGATGGGGGGCGACAGGAGGAAGCGGGACGGGGGCGGCGTGGATTGTGAATTCCCAGGCTGTAATAAGCTCCGCAAACTGGGGCGGGGTGGGGGGGGGTCGCTTAAAATAACAGAAGCTGATTCTCTCACAGTTCTGGAGGCCAGCTGTGCCAAAGCGGGGCGTCGGCAGGCAGGGTCCTCCAGGAGGCCTTGGGGGGGAACCTGCTCCAGGCCTCTCTCCTGGCTTTCGGTGCCCACTGGCAGCCCTGCTCTCCCTTGGCTTGGACACACCTCCCTCCGGCCTCTGCCCGGGTCTTCACGGGGTCTCCCCCGCCTCCGTGTGTCCCTGTGGGTCTGCATCTGTCCCTCTTCTGTCTCCTCTAAGGATGCTCTTTGCCGGGCCTGGGGCGGCCCTAAACCCGGGATGATCTCCTCTCCAGATCTTTACCTCTATCTGCAAAGTCCCCTTTTCCAAAGAAGTCGCCTTTATGGGTTCCGGGGGGTTAGGACTCAAACACGTCTTTCTGGAGGTCACTATTCAACCCCGCAGAGCAGGGAGCTCCACAGGAAGGCGGCCCTGCAGCGGCCGGATGTCCCAGGATCTGAACGTTCCAGTTCCGGGGGTGATTTGGCTGGAAGTTTGGAAGTTTGTCTCTTGGCACCAGGAGATCAGCCTGCTCCTCTCCCTGCCCGCCTACCTCCTCTCTCCCTTTCTCCCCCTGACTCTCCCTCCCTCTCTGTCTCTCTCTGTCCCTGTCTTTCCCTCCCTCTGTCTCTCTCTCCCTCCCTCTCTCCTCTCTCTGTCTGTCTCTCTCTCTGCCATGCAGCGATGTCGTTAAGAAGAGCAACCGGTAACCCTGGCTGAGTTAGCACCTGGCTTTGCCACTCACTACCCATGAGGGTCAGGCAAGTGACCGGACTTTGTCATGCCTCAGTTTCCCCAGCTGTCAAGCAGGGATGGGAGTAATTTCCTTTCTCCGGGGCCATTGTGAGGCACGCAGGGCTTGCCGCTCAGGAGGCCCTCAGCTCACGCACACGTTGGCTGCAGTTACTGTCGCCACTACCGAGGTCCTGACTTGCCTTTGCCGGAATCCTCTTCCTGAGACAAGCATTTTCTTCTGTCTCCCCACCGTGGGGAGGGGACTGTATTCAGAAGGCTTCCTTCTGGGGTGTCCCACATGGGGAGCGGGTGGGGCGAGCCTGACCCGCAGGCCCCCCCCTCCCTGATCTACGCTGCCCGAAGGGTCACAAGCAGCCATCTTTGTCTTTCCGCCCCCACCCCCGCCCCCGGTGTTCTCAAAGCAAAACTTCTGGGGTGCCTGGGTGGCTCAGTCAGTTGAGCGTCCGGCTTCAGCTCAGGTCATGATCTCACGGCTTGTGGGTTCGAGCCCCACATTGGGCTCTGTGCTGACAGCTTGGAACCTGGAGCCTGCTTCTGATTCTATGTCTCCTTCTCTCTCTGACCCTCCCCTGCTCGTGCTCTGTCTCCCCCTGTCTCTTAATAATAAATAAATGTAAAAAAAAAATAAAAAAAAAAAAGAGAGAACAGAAAAACTTCCTTCATCATGAGAAAAACAAAGGACAAGCCGGTGAGGTTTCCTCTAAGTTAATTTTTGAACTCCTAAGTAAAAGAAATTTTTTAATATTTTTAATTTATTTATTACTTATTTATTTTGAAATTTACATCCAAGTCAGTTAGCGTCTAGTGCAGTAATGACTTCAGGAATAGAATCCAGTAATTCATCCCCTACATAGAACGTCCAGGGTCTTTCCAACAAGTGTCCTCCGTAATGTGCCTTGCCCATTTAGCCCATCCCCCCACCCCCAACCCCTCCAGCGACCCTCTGTTCTCTCTATTCAAGAGTCTCATGTTTTGTCTCCCTCCTTGTTTTTACCTTATAGTTAAAAATCTTCTTTTACTTGGAGTTTCTGGCTTTCCTTCATTTCTGCCATCAAGTGTGTCTGCTTTTCGGTGACAGGATAGAGAAGACGGATCCTCACTTGCTTGTTTGTGTGTTCGTGTCCTTAGTGTCGGAATCCCATGTCAGCGCCAGAGTTTTGGAAATTCCCCTCATCAATGGAATCTCAAAGCCTGGGAATCACTGCATACAAAACATTTTCACACACGCAATCTTATTCTCCATTTCACGATAACAAGACTGAGCTTCTGGGAGGTTTTCTACATCTTGGCTGAGGCCACGGAGGACAATGGTGGAATTAGGATTTCCCTGCGCCACTGGACCACAATGACGGAACTGGCACTTCTTTTTAAAAAAAACTTTTAAAAAATGTTTATTTAGAGCCGGCGAGGGAGAGCACATGGAGGGGCGGGACAAAGAGAGAAGAGAGAGAATCTCAAGCTGGCTCTGTGCTGCCAGCAAAGACCCCAATGCGGGGCTCGGTCCCACGAACTGCGAGATCATGACCTGAGCCGAAATCGAGAGTCACATGCTTGACCCATTGAGCCACCCAGGTGCCCCAGCCTAGTGTTTCTTGTTGGCTATCTAGCCTTTCAACAAGGCTGGAGCCTCACTTCCTCCAGGAGGTCCTCTTGGCTTACACCACCTTACCTTTTGTCCAGGTGCCTCTCGAACGTAGAACTCCTTCCTGTGCTCAACTAGCTGATGAGCATCACTCTGCAGCCCTCTCCAGGCTGCCCCAGGTTTATGTTCTCTGGGTGACAAGCTCTCTCCCTGTAAGAACCGCCTGATTCTCCTCTGGGCACCCCCCACCACCCCCCGTCCGGCCCTTGCGCTCCTCCCTTTCAGGACAGCGAGACTTCTGAGGTGGGCTTGTCTTGTTCTCCCCCTGGGGGTTTGGTGGGTGCCCCTTCTCCCTGCACCCTTGGGACTGGTGGTGCCATCACTGGCATCCCATCTTACAGATGAGAAGACTGAGCTCCTAGACACTAGGTCCTAGCCCAGGGTCCAGTCACTGCGTTCCATGCAGCCTCACGTGTCTGGAGGTCTGGCATGTTCTGTTCACAGCAGACGGATGGATTCCAGCAAGGATCAGACCGCACCATAGTTACTGTGGAGATACATCAGCCAGCAAACCGGCTAAACATCCCCGCCTTCATGAAGCTGCGTTCTGGGGAAGATAGGAGACGGACGTAAATAGTAGGCAAATATATGAGGAATGACACAGTATGTTGGAAGGTGGTGAGTGTCACAGAAAAGAGGGACGACAGGTAGAAAGGGAGGGTAAGGAGTGAAGCGGCCACAACTTAGAACAGTGTGGCTAGCGAGTCTGTGGGTTTCCCTTTTCCAACAGAAGCACTCAGAAGATTCTAGAAGACGTATCATCCCCTCCTCCAGCCCCAGCCCGGGCAGTCCGTGATCCTTTGCTCTGGTGGAGAAGGCAGCTGACTGTCACTGCAGCCCGGGCCCCGGGGATGCTACTGGGAGCTCTGAAGTGAGAGGATCCTTTGGAGGCACCGAGGTGTCTGAGCCTCCAAACCCTGAGTCACCCGGTCCCTGGGGGTGGGGGGCGTGTGCAAGCTTGGGTGTCGGCAGCCAACACTTCCAGCAACTGGGGGTGGGAGTGTCGGCCCGAGGGGAAGGTGGGCGGCTCACCGCAGCACCCAGCGCAGGGGAGGAGGCAGGAAAGTTCTGGCAGCGTGCCCAGCCCGTGAAGGATGCTGAGCACATGGGGACTGCTGTCTTCTGAACGGAGGTGGTCTCTTCTGATTATAACAGTTTCTTTCCTTGGCTTCCAGGACCCACGGGCTCTGCTTTCCCTCCCACCTTCCTGCCACCCACCCCCGTCCCTCCCTATCCCCCCTCCCTACCTCTTAAATGCAGGTGCGCCTCAGGGCTTAGTCCTTGGCCTGCTCATTTCTCCAACCGCGCACGCGCTCATTCATCTCGTGCCTTTAAATACTATTTATAAGCTGAAGACTCTTAAATTTTTATCTCCAGCTTGGACCTCACATTGAACTCCAGACTCATATACTCAACTGCCTATCCGCTATCTTCACTTACACATCTAATAGACTGTGGGGGCCCATGAGAACTTTCCAGTCACACCTCTGGTTGTGGGAACACGGTGGCTGACATCCGCTGGACCCAGCACCGTGTGTCCCCTGGGCTTCTCCCAACCGGTACCCGAGCCTGGTGGGGACGGAGAGAGAGAGTGTGGTGCAGGCCCATCCCTGATGGATGCAGGCACTCCTGCGGGGACATCTGGGCTCAAGGATGCCCCCACGGGCCTGGCAAGAACATTCTTGTAACTGAGCTGTGGTTGGAAGGTCTTCCTCCCGCCTTCCTTCCTTCCCCGGCTCCTTTCAGAGGTGCCAGCCCTCCCTGCCCCTCATCTCTCCCCCGTGTTTCCACAAGCCTCTGGCAGGCCAGTCCTGTCCTGGCATCTGTCCCTAGGAAGATGGAAACTCACAGAGTAGCGTCTCAAGTTTCACTGCTTCTAAGCCGAATCAACCAGCTCCCCCTTCCTCTCCAAAAACCCACGTCGCCCCGTCTCCGAACTTCATCTCAATCAATGGCAATTCTATCTTTCCAGTTTCTCCGGTCAGAAACCATGGCCGCCTTTGAAGTGTTTGTCTTTTTTTTCCTTGTCCAGTCCAGCACCAAACCCCGTGGGCGCCACACGTCAGAGACTGTCCGGGGGACCCTGCTCTCCCCTGTCCCTGCACCCGCCCACCCGATCCTCACAAAGCCCTCCTTCCTGGCTCCCTGCTTTGCTCCGGCCCCTCCTCCACCTGCACATTCCCAGATTCTCTCATCTTCCTCCGGGGTCTTCACGCAGGCACCGCGTTTTCCGGCTCTCCCTGCCCAGCCCTCCCCACACCCCCTGTTCTCCTGCCCGTGTGAACGGTGACATGTACATTAATTTTTAAATTTGTTTATCCACCTGATGACTGTCGTTAGAATGGACGCTCCTTGGGGGCAAGAGTGGGTCCTTTCCTTCTCTATCCCAGGTCCCCACAGTGCTCGGAGCACAGCAGGTGCTCCGTAAACCCTCGGCGAGGGAATGAAGTGCGCACTCACCAAAGCACCTGGCCCCATAAAAGTATTTGATAAATATTGGCTTTCCAAAATTCAGTTGGTTTTTATTTGGTAAAATTCAAGAAATTGCAGAGCAGAAACAAGAACAACCTAGAATCCCACACGTTTGGTATCCCTCCATTGACATTTTTAAAAACATAAAAATAATGTATGCAGACAGTTACAAAATCCTATTAGGTATCAAAAGGCATAGAGTGGAAAGAAAGACTTCCTCTTAGACCTCCCACACCACGCCCGGCAACCCCACACGGTCGTTGTTTCTTTGGGCTGAGAAGGGTCCCGTCCGCAGGGGGAAGGGGTGGCCAGAGAAGGGGCCAGAGACCCTGGGAAGCGGCAGGAGTGGCAGGAGCTAGGTTACAGGGGGTATTTGTTTAAGTCTTCACCCCACCCCCGTCCCCAACACAGATATAAACAGGATTCTATGACACTGACATTTTATAGCACTGTTGTTCCGCTCAGAACCCTTCAAAGGGTCCTGGTTGGACTTAGGAGAACACCCACAGCGATGATTGTGGTCTCTAAGCTTCTTCAAAGTCCAGCTCTCCACTCCTCTCTCTCCATCACTCACTGCACACCAGCCACACCTTGGACTTTCCTACATCAGGGCCTTGGCACATGCTACTCTCTTTGCCTGGAAAGCCTTCTTCTCCCCATCAGGTGCCATTAAGAATGTACCAGACTCCCCTGGAGCACTTCAATAGCTTGGCCCTGTCCCCAGAGTTTCTGATTCGGTAGATCAGGGATGGCCAGAGCATCTGCGTTCTAACGAGTTCCTTGCTGCTGCCGCTGCTGGGGGGACCCTACCCCGAGAACCACTGGGTTAAGTGGTGCTGTTTTTTAAGATGCTAGCTCCTACAGATCCCCCCTCCCCCGGGTTCCTGTGTCACCCTCTGCTTTGTCTTCACACCTCTTATCACAAAATTTCCATTATACGTGTTTAATGAAGGTCTTCTCATCGAGACTGCACCAGGGTGAGGATCTGGTTCCACTCCTCCGTCCTTTCTTGTAGTAAAACAACCACGAAGACCTATAAGCAGGTATCGTACCGAGTTAGTCTCTCTGGCCTCTAGGAGGGAGGAAATGAATATTTATTGGACACTACGAATTACACCACAATAGAGACTTCCAGAGGAACAGTGACCCACAGTGACCACCATTTATCCAGCATGTACTCTGGGCCGTGGGGAAGGATTTATGGTTGTTTTGTTAATTTCTGTACCCCCCCCATGGTGATGCTTAATAAATAAATGAATTATTGAGTGAAAATATACAAGTGCGCGGCATGGGGTGTTTTCTTCTTGCCTGGAGGATGGGGAGATGTTCATCTTGGGACTGATCTTACAGCTTTTTCTCCTGGGAGGGGTTAGGAGGCTGGAATCCTTTAGGATCTCAAATCTGCTCCCACACCTCCCGAAAGACTGACAAGGCCCCTGGGAGCTGAACCTCTCCTGGGGAAGCAGCAGGTAAGACAGGGACGCCTTCCCTCCACTGCCTTTCATACAACAAAATAATAGTAAAGGAAGGGGGCGGGGGAAGACCCATAGGCTGGTTTATTTCCATTAAATGCAAAGCAGGAAATAACAAGGAGATCAAAGCGGGGCCAAGAAGAAAGAGACAGAAAAATAAAAGGAGGGGGACCCAGAGGCGGGACGGGAGGAGGTAGAGAAAGAAAAGGCAGGAGGGGAGTTGCCCACCCTGGAGACTGGCTCTCTGCTTCCTCGGTGTCCACGGGCTACCTGCCAAATCAATTGATTACATCTGTAGGCAGAGTTGCCTTTTTATTTCACACCAATTTCCATGGACAGCGGAAGATAAAAATGGAAGAGACGGAGTGAATGGGAAAAGATGATTGAATGTTGGTGTGAGCGGAAGGTGCTGGGAAGGAGGTGACCGGACCCGCAGTGGCAGGAGATTGCTGGAGAGGGCGGTCTGAGCCACGGGGGTCTCCCCACCCCGTTATTCCTTTCTCTCGTTTTTGAAAACTGCAGGTGTGCCCCAGGCCCCTAGGAAGCACTGCTCTGCCTCCCTGCTCCAAGACCCTGCTTGCAGATTCTCTCCCAGACCCTGACATTGAGGGACTGCCTGAAGGGGACCCAGCCTCCTCTGCTCCTGGAGCCCCTGTCTCCCCACTTAGGCTACAGCGATAATCACTCACTTGGGTGTGATGCTCAGGAGCACTGGCAGGTGAGAAGTTTGAGAGGAGCTTTGCAAAGGAAAGCCCTAGAAGCAGGCTTCGTGATCCGAGCAAATAAAGAGCAAATACTAGCCGACATAAGGGAATGGCCCCTTGTTAGAGGGGTACATCCTGTAACAGGCTGGCCTGGGCTCCTGGGGGGTTTGGCTCACTGCTGCTCCCCCTGGAAAGGTCCTTCGCCCATCTAGACATCTGAGCTGCGTCTTCAAAGGCCAGGTGGCCAGTGGGGGGAGGGGTGTCCCAGAAACCCTTTGCCTTCTGGCTACCCTCTGGGGCTGTTGGAGAGTGGAGCCGGTCAGAAAACCCTCCACGTCCCAGGACGCTGTTCCCCACAGGATCATGGGTGAAGGGGGGGCCAGGAAACCCACCCCCCGGCCGGCTTTCTTTTCTCCTATCCCAAATCAACCAAGAACACAAGTTTGCATGCATCACGGCCGTCGGTGTGGATATAAGCAGAGTCAGAGGTGAGAGTGGAGAGGGGGATGCTGGCTGGGCCATCTCAGGGAAGGGGGGTCATATGTGCCAGGCTGCTGAGGTGGCTCTGCTCCAGGACTCTGATCCCTGTTATAGGAAGGAGAAAGCAGGGGGCCACCACCAACATACCGTACCCCCCCCCTTACTTGTCACCTCCAGGCCTGGCGTAGCAGCACAGCAGGGGGTGTCCTGAGCTGCTGAGGTCTGTGTGTCCTTGAAGGGGAAGGTTGCACAGGGCAGAAGGCCCTGGCATGCATGTTGTCCATCCAGGGGACTGTAGCTTCTCTGGACCGGGGGGCTCAGCATTCCTGGGGGCTCTTAACCACCAAGACACCAATGCCAGTGCTGAAAAGCACTTTATCAATGAACCCATCCAACATCCCCGTGTTGCAGATGAGAAGAGTAAGGCCTAGAAAGGGCCATGTCACGGGGTGCGTACAGAGCCAGTTAGATGCAGAGAAGAGTCTAGACTTGGGGTTTGCTGACTCCTGTTCTGGGGCTTTCCATGAGCCTGTCTGCAGCGAGAGGAGCTATGCGAGGGCTATACCTTTCAGGAGAACAAGTCTAATGCGGAGGCCCCTATTCACTGGCCATGGTGGGCTTGGCTCTAGGACAGGAGGGAAAAATGACGACTACCTTTGCACATAAACTCAGAGTAAAGTGTGCCCGGAGAGAAGGGCTGGAAGTTTTGTGAAGCACAGATGAAGTTCTTCCTTTTATTTGTTTTTAATGTTTATTTATTTATTTTGAGAGAGGGAGAGAGATAGGGAATGATTAAAGGAGAGGCAGAGAGAGAGAGAGAGAGAGAGAATCCCAAGCAGGCTTCCCACTGTTTGCACACAGCCTGAAGCGGGGCTTGAACCCACAAACCATAAGATCTGACCTGAGCTGAAACCAAGAGTCGGGTGCTTAACCAACTGAGCAGCCAGGCACCCCCCGTGTTTCCTCCTTATGCCCATCTGCGCCCGGTGCTCGGATCTGCTGTAAGAGGCGCGCACACAGGCTGTCACTCACTGTGCTGGCCCGTCAGCCCCCTGTGCCACAGCCCACCTGCCCTGGGGCTGCGGGAGGCAGGGATGGGGGGATGCTTAACTCCACACCTGCACGGTGCTTAATGTGAGCCCCTGCACAGAAGGTGCCCGAGCGGAGGGTCCGTGGCAGGAAGCCAGGCGAGTGTGGCCATCACACCCGTCTCCCAGACATCCTTGGATGTTGCGTTTTCCCCTGGGACAGCATATATCCCTGGGGTGGGGGCATGGATCAGGGGGTCATATCTTTTCATCTGATGGTTTGGGCCAGGGGCTAGTCCCCAGCAGAGAACTGGACACAGATAGAAAAGGAAACTGGGGTGGCAATTCTACTCTCTTGGGTTGGCCAGTGGTTCTGACCATGGCGGACCCTGATGGTGCCCTGCCCCTCCCTCTTCAGCTCACCCTCTTTGGCCCCCAAGTTGGGAGGAGGTGCTGGGAGTTAAATCCATAATGGGGCTCTCAACCTTGAGCCCTCTGTGTTTTGCCACCTTTCGGAGGCCCCTAGACGGCTGAGCTCCTGGTGGCCCACAGTGGTCACCTGCTCACTCATCAACACCCCCTCAGTTAGCTTTCCTTGCTTCCTTCTTGCCTCCACTCTCTCGGCGTGCTTCCTGGATCCACCCCCCAAATCAACTCCTTGCACTCAAACCCTCGCCCATAGGTCTGCTTTTAGACCTCAAGCAAGCGCACCAAGACGTCAGGCTTCTGAGCCCTGGCTGTCTGGCCACGTGACATTAGGCCATGCCCCATAACTTCTGGGGACCTCTGTTTTCAAATTTGTAAAATGAGGGTTAATGCTCTACGGTTCTTTGTGAGTCTGTTTCTTAATCATTAAAGAATGAAATTCATTCAGGATTGCCACAGGGTAGGAACGTAGGCTGTGTGCTCTCCATATATCTGGATTGCAAGATTAAAGATCAATACAGCATTGGACAGAAGCAGGTGTTCAACTGGGTGACGTTCTAACTAGAGCTGGGGATCAGAGAAAAGGATGTAGTCAGGGAAGGCTTCCTGGGAGAGGGGGTTTTTGAGATGGGCCATAATGTGGGGTGAATCCAGGTAGGTTGGGGCCCACAGCGGGGAAGCCGAGCACAGAAAGAGGCCTCTAGAGCCGCAGTCTGAGGGTGCAGGTCCTGGCATGCCCACTGTTAAGGGCTCTATGCTGTGTCCCCGTAAAAATTCCTATGTCAAAGCCCTAACCCCCACTATGAAGAAGTATTTGGAGGTGGGGCCTTTGGAGGTAGTTAGGTTTGCAAGGTCATGAGGGTGGGGTCCTCATGATGGGGACTGTTCCCCTTCTGAGAAGTGGCATCAAGAAGACAGGTGTGCGCCTGGGGGGCTCAGTCGGTTAAGTGTCCGACTTTAGCTCAGGCTGTGATATCATGGTTTGTGGGTTTGAGCCTCGCATCGGGCTCTGTGCTGACAGCTCAGAGCCTGGGGCTGCTTCAGATTCTGTGTCTCCCTCTCTCTCTGACCCTCCCCTGCTCACGCTGTCTCTGTCTCTCAAAAATAAATAAAACATTAAAAAAAAAAAGACAGGTGTCTGCCAGCCAGGAGGAGAGCCCTCCCCAGGACCTGAGTCGGCCAGCACCTTGATCTTGGACTTCCCAGCCTCCAGAGCGGTGAGAGGCGAATGTCTGTGGTTTAAGCCCCAATCTGTGGGATTTTGTTACAGCATCGAGAGCTGACTAACACACGTGTAATGTAGTTTTCTCAATCCTGGGCCAACAGCACTGGAGCACAGGCTATTTGGTAGGTGTTGGGGTGGTATGGATAATGTTTATTTATTTATTTTTCAGAGAGGGAGGGAGAGAGAGAGAGAGAGCGCGCGCGAGAGAGTATGTCCAGGAAAGGGGCAGAGACACAGAATCCGACATAGGCTCCAGGCTTCAGCTGTCAGCACAGAGCCCGGTGCAGGGCTTGAACTCAAGAACTGTGAGATCATGACCTGAGCCGAAGTCGGATGCCTGACCGACTGAGCCCCCCAGGTGCTCCTGGAGGTTTCTTTTTTAATGACAATCCATACTTTTCCAGAAAGTCAGGACACTGGAACCTATGGATAATTTAGCTAAAAAGACACTATGCATCCACTTCCCTTCCCCATCTCATCCTGTCCCTCCTGTCCCTCCTGTGTATGAAGGGACGTCTGTCACGCGAGGGGCCTCTGGAGACCTGTCCCTTCGGCACAGCCAGCTGGCACAGGCTCCTGTCACAAGAACCTCAGAACCAGGAGACTTTGGACCTAAAAACATGGATGGTCTAAGAGGCTCCGATGATGGAAACAACTGAGGCAGTCCTGTTTCTAGAAGGAATAGAAGACGGCACTTTCGGTCTCTCTGGCCTGAGCAAGGACCGTCTGTGTGAACTGCTCTCCCTGGTTTTCTGGGCTGGGGGTCAGTCCTACCCATTCAGTGGCAGCCACCTGGGACGCACAACTCTTAGGCCAACCTTCTTTTTTTTTCTTTTAATGTTTTTTATTTATTTTTGAGAGACAGAGGGAGACAGCATGAGCAGGGGAGGGTCAGAGAGAAAGGGAGACACAGAATCTGAAGCAGGTTCCAGGCTCGGAGCTAGCTATCAGCACAGAGCCCGACTCGGGGCTCGAACCCACGAACTGTGAGATCATGACCTGAGCCGAAACTGGACGCTTAACCAACTGAGCCACCCAGGTGCCCCTCTTAGGCCAACCTTGAGCTGGGCCGTCTTTGGTTTGTTTTGACCTTGGCCTCCTGGCCACTTCGACAGGCAGCCAACAGAGCCTCCAGGAAGGGCACAGGTGCCAGAGCCAAGCAGCCCGGTTAAAATTCGCATGCTGCCTTCCTCTGTGTGACCTGGGAAGGCTTCCTAAAGCTCTGTGCCTCTGCTTCGCCACCTGAGCAGCAGGGCAGAGAACAGCGGCCGTCTCTTGGGGCTGCTGTGGTGAGAGGGCGTGTGTGTGAGAGGGCATGTGTGAGTGAGTGTGTGTGTGAGTGAGTGAGTGTGTGTGTGTGTGTGTGTGTGTGTGTGTGTGAGATGCACTGAGCCCAGCAGCTGATACGTAGGGAGTGCAAACACTTAGCTGTTACTACCACCACCATCCATCTATTCTTACAGGAAATGGGGGGGTCTGGTATTCAGGACGGGGCTCCCCAAGACATGGGTTCTGGGGGGAATTTTTGGACTTGGAGTGAGGGGCCAAAGGCCGACGGCCTGAGGACAGGCCTGGCCCACTCTGGCGGTGCCCCTTCTAGAAGACATATCAGGAAGAACAGAAGTGAGATTTGTGGCTCTCTGAGTCCCGAACTGCTGTTCTGGCCCCTCACTTCATCCCCCCCACCCCCGTCCCCCGCCGGCCAGCGGTGGCCTTTCCCTGCTGGGCTGGGTCCCTGTCTTACACTCAGGTCTGGGGTAGGACCATGCAGGCGCTGCGTGGCTCTGGAGTCCTAATGGGCCCCAGAAGGTTTCTCGGTGGCTGTCCAGGCAGCCCTCCCCTCTCCCCCTCCTCCCTCCCCTTTTTCTCCACGTGGACCCCACAGAGGAGGCTGAGCTGGGAGGTCTGATACTGCCTGGTTAATGGCTTATAGATCGTTGGCGCATCAGGCCCGACGGAAGTGCCTGTTAAGCTTGGCATTGAGGGCCCGAGTCAAATGGCCCGAGACAGATTTATGGCGATCTTCCAGGCCACGCCGGCGAAGTGCTCCCGGACAGGACTCCAGACTCCCAGTCTCACTGGGGAAACCCGGAGCCACGGAGGGAGCTTTCCAGGGAGGTAGGGCGCCCAAGCCTGCCGCTGCGGAGACCCCCGGCCTCGCCTGGGCTGGAGGCTCCCCTCAGGACTCAGGATGGAATTGCCTGACGAGGCCCTAGGGTGTCCAAAAAGGACAGATGTCCTCGTTTGCCTAAAAACAAGTCCAGGAAGACCGACTAATTAGCGCCAATTTGGAAAGAGGCCAGACGGATCTAGTAACGAATGATAAACTCTGAATTATGTTTTAGAACAGCGGTTTACCCCTCCCAAGTAAATAGGCTCCAACAGACCCCTGCAGAAGCACCCAGTGTGTGTACGAGTGCGAGAGACAGAGAGAAAGAGAGAGAGGGAGAGAGAGAAAGACCTTATTCTTGTCCTGAAGGAATTCACAATATGCTAGCCTATGGGTGACATACAATTGTATTACTTGGCATTTAGTAAAATTAAATTACCAAAATAGCGGAACAAAGGGTCTTGGGGACCGACTAGAACGAACAGATGAATGATGTGTAATTGCCCCTCCATGTCTGTGTACAAACTGACACTTTGGCTGGGCTGGTGGCAGCCCCGTCTTCACTGTGGGTTAAGCACCTCCCGCTCACTACGTACGTGTCACGCCTTCCTCTGGCTTTGCCGTCACGTCTCTTAACCCGAGCGGCGAATTTCCAGCCCGCCAAGGCTGCTCGGGTGGACTGCAAATCTGCTTGTCCATCGGGGGACAGAGCGCCTTTGGGGCCCTTGGACGAATGCGTTGGGGGCCCTGGAGTGTCAACCCTGTCCTTGCCCTAGGAGGCTGGGGTTTCCCAACTTGGAGAAAATTGCTAAAATCTCGGGGACAGGCTCACTATCATACGGTTTTTTGGAGCTGGGGTCTTCCCTTCTCTTGGGCTCTTTAACAACCTCCCAGGGTTCACCTCCAAGGCATTTCCATCTCTGTGGCTGGCGAATTGTAAATTTGGAGATGAGCAGAAAATATAGTGACATCAAGGTTACGCGGTCCCCAGCTGACAAGATGGATAGCCCTCCACAATCCCGCGTTTCTCCATCTCCTTTCGGTTTCTTCTCTCTCTCCACTTCTTTTTCTTTTAACCTTATTTTTTAAAAAAAAAAGAAAACATTTTTAGAGACTTTAATAACCGTGGAAGGATGCTGTAAGGTGGGCAGGGAAATCGATCATTTTTATTCGGTTGTGCGCGATAAAATGTAAGTTTGGGCAATAAATCTTCTTACCTTGAGGGGAAAGAACAGCTTGCCTGGCCATTAACACCACTCCCGCTTTGGAGGTTTTAATGAATGAATGAAGCCGAGGTCTGAGTAATTGATAACGATGGCTTTCCCCTCCATGGTGGGGACTCTGGGCTTCTCTTTTTCCTCCGATTCAGGCAACTGCTGGTTCCCAGTGTCCCCTCCCTCGCTGGTATTGACCACCTGATCGTTTCTAATCGATGACGCATCAAATACATATAAAGCATCTTCTGTGTGGGAGACACCATGCTTCGCACCAAGGAAGGTACAAATGAGTATGTCCGAGTCCTGGGCAAGTTGTCCCTAAGGAAGGCTCCTCACCAGGATCTGGGCGGTGGCCGGGGTGGGGGAGGGGTGCTGAGGGATGCCTTGGCAGATGCTGGAGGACGGGCGTTTGGTGACTCCGAGAAGACTGCTGGGGAGGAGGGGGATTGGAATCCTGTACTTTCTCGGAGGTATTGGGTAGTATCTTAGGGTTTGGTTTGAAGCCAAAATCTGGCCCTTGGTAATGGGAATTGGGGGGGGGGGCAGAGAGAACTCCCTGGTTCTCAACCAACTGAGCCACCCAGGCATCGAGAACTCCCTGGTTCTAAATCATCCTCTGCTCCCACCCTTTCCATAGACGTTAAGAATTTTTGGTGGGCTTTCTTCCCCACTGACTAGCTAGATGCTTCTCCACAGTGCTGGTCACAGTCCCCTGGGAGCAGGGAGTGGATGAGACACGCGTCTTGGTATTGGCCGTGACACACAATTTTGGGGTCCAGACATGTTAACAACACTCTCTTGGTCTTTGCTCCCAGCATCCTCACAGGAAGGGCAGGGATGCTGCCTCAGTCAGCTCCAGGGTTTAAACCACAGCTCCGGAGACTGGGAAGTCCAAGATCAAGATGCCGGTAGACTTCACTCTTGGTGAGGGCTCCCCTCCTGCCTTCTTGCTGCATCCTCACATGGCAGAGAGAGAGAAAGTTCTCTGATCCCTCCTCCTCTTCTCATAAGGACTCCCATCACGAGGGCTCCACTCTCAGGACCTAACTGCCTCCCCAAGGCTCAGCTCCAAATACAATCACGTGGGAAGGTTCGGCCTTCCACGTCTGAATTCGGGGTGTGTGAGGTGGACACAGCTCAGCCCACATGGACGCTCTGGTGTCAGGCTGTGGTTTCTGCTTTCTTCGTGGGTAGGTCAGTGGGTGGGAATCTAGAAAGTGTGAGTGCTGTGTATGGGAGGGACAGGGAGAGACCTTCCCTGCCGAGTGGGGCATGCCTACCCCCTGCTCCTGCCGCACCGAGCCCACAGCCAGAGCTCAGGGGGGTTTAGGGAAGGCTATCCCTGCACCCATAAACCGGGGCACCTACCTCAAGTCCTCAGCTCTCCATCAGCTACCCTCCTCTCTGGACCCCTCCTAGCAAGGCCACCTCCAGCCCTGTCTTTCTCCCTGTGGCTCCCCAGTGCTCTGGACTTGACTAGCAACACGTGCCTTCAACACCCTGGGCGCACGTGTGGCTCTGTAAACAAAGACGGGGCATCCAATTACTCTAGAAACAACCTGTTTCTGTCTGCGGATCAGACTAGCGCTGTTCACCTTGGGCATCGCTACTGATGGATGTGAACTTTCGCCTTCAAGCCCCAACATGATTCACGATGCGTGAGCGCGGAAAGCTTTCTTCACCCAGGACCTGTGTGCACATCATCCCACTTAGCCCTGTACGTGGTTGGTGTCACGACTCCTAAAAGTGAGAAAACTGGGGCTGGGAGAGGTGAGTATTTACCTACATCTCCCAACGAATATGCAGTGGAACCAGAATTTGAAGTGACGTCATTTATTCCAAGAGCCTGAGCCTTTCTTAGTACTGAGTGGGGAGCCCACTTTGGCTGGTCCCCCAAGTTCCCCAATCTGGAACTGCACTCAGACAGCAAACGTGAGAGAATATAAAAGGCTGATTGTGATTACATTTATATGGAACCGAGGGTAGCATCCAGCTGTGCCTGAAGTTGGATTGGTGGGTCAGTCCGACATCTTGAAAAAAACGGCGGCTGATTAAACTCTTCAAATTGACACTCGCTGTTAAAGATTCCGCATCCTATACAAGTCAGGGGCGTTAGGGCTGGAGTAAACACATGCATATTTTGGAGACCGGGAAATTCCCCTGTGGAAACCAAGCGAATGGCCATTGCTAGAGATTCAGGTGAATAAATTATAGCACATTTACACACTATCGCAAACAATTAATTGAAGCTATCCAGAGGATTTAGAACTTCCCCGGGGCATTGCTGCCTAAGAAAAGTGAGACACAAGAAACTGAATATCATATCGTTCAGTAGAACAAACAACTACAAAAGGCTATTTGTACTGGTGTGATAAGTAGATGTAGGTGTGTGTGCATGAAAAATTATATACACATATGCATGTATGCACAGGTTTCTATCCATGATGTTAAAGGAAAATGTGGAAGGACCCCTCTTGGGATATTAGCATGGATCTCCCGTGGTTATGTGGATAAAGGAGAGAGACATGGAAAGGAAAATTGGACTAACAAGGTGAAGAAAAATAAGACTACACACACACACCTACACACACTCATGCATATGACATTATTTATGCATTTACATTATGTATGCATTATTATGCATTAATATAAATAAGTGCAGGCAAACTTTTCAGAGTGGTTTTCCTGAAGCAACTGGGCTGTTACCCTAAGATCTGGGTGAATGAGGGAGAGAAAGACAGGACCTGGGGGGACCCAAGGCACTGTGCAGAGGCTGTGGTCGGAGAAGGTCACGTCACAGGCTCTCCACGCCCCCCACAACCTAAAGAGAAGGGCTCGTTTCCCTCTTGGCTTTGACGCCGGCAGAAGGAACTGTGTGATTTTGGGTCTGTCCCCGAGCTGCTGTCTCGGAGGCTCCACCCGGCTCAGGGCTGAGCTGAACTGTAGGAGGGAAAATAAACTCTCTTGCAGTCTTGCTGCCCCTGGGGAGGCCAAAATACTCATCATTCAAACAGGCACCATCTTGCGAGTGAAGGGAGAGCTATTAACGATTATATCAGCAGGTACAAACCAGGCCTGTCCCTGGCAGACCTCGGAGCGGGACCACGTGAGCTGCAACCCTTAAGGCGGGGAGGGAGGAGGTGGGGGGGCGTCTTCATACTATATTCCATTATCTTCTCTGTGCCAAGTGTTCACCTGTCTCAGACACACTAGTCTAGTGAAATGGAAACTATTCTTAATGATTGGTACTGCTCGAGGGAGAGGAGAGCTCATGGCCTCAAGGTCACAGCGGCTTATGGCTGCTACAGGCCTTGCTTGACCCCAATCGGCAAAGCCCTGGGCTGAGCGTGTCTGGGACATCTCCCGTGGCCTCTGTGTGGCTGGTCTGGCCTTCAGAAGATGGAAATAATCGCCATGTTATGCTGCTAGGGCAATGTGAACCTGATGTGTCCAGCATCACCAGCTTGGAATGTAAAGTAAGTATATGCCGGGACGCCTGGGTGGCTCAGTTGGTTAAGCGTCCGTCTTTGGCTCAGGTCCTGATCTCACTGCTTGCGGGTTCAAGCCCCATGTCAGGGTCTGTGCTGACAGCTTGGAGTCTGGAGCCTGCTTCAGATTCTATGTCTCCCTCTCTCTCTGACCCTCCCCTGCTCGCGCTTTGTCTCTGTCTCTCTCTCGAGAACAAATTTAAAAAATTTTTCAAGTATAAGCCTAATATCCAAGTTCAGTGACCAGCCTTCCATCCAGCAATCTCAAGGAGGTTTTATTCCTGTCTCAGGGTCGTCATTTAATTCACAGCACCCACATAGAAACTGCAGAGAGGACCAGGGGACGCAGAAATGGAAGGGAGAGGAGAAATCATATTTTCCCAAACTGCATACTAATCTGAAATGTCACAATTAGATCTACAAGCTGCATTTTCCTTGGCTACGGGAGGAAGGCTGTTTTAAATAACACAGAGAATCAGACTAATACAAAAGGAAGCGGAGTACAGAGGTCGAGTTGAGGGAAAGACCCTGATGATTCTGTTCAAGCCCTTAGATTGAGCCATGCCTGAAGTCCACTCCTCAGTGCTGCCTACAGAATAATCACTCCCTAAATTGCTCATGTCCTCATCCTTAAAGCCCGTGAATGCAGTATCTTACATGGCAAAAGGGACATTACAGATATCATTAGGCTGAGAATCTTGAGATGGGAAAATCATCCTGGCTTCCCCGGCTGGGCTCAGTCTAATCCCAAGGGGCCTTTATAACAGGGAGACAGGAGGGTCAGAGTCCAAGAGGACATGTGAGGACAGAAACAGAGCTTAAACTGACACCATTGCAGGAAGGGGGCCATGAGCCAAGGAGTCTGGGCATGTTCTCTGGAAGCTAAAATAGGCAGGGAATGAGTTCTTTCCCGGAGCTTCCAGAAGAACGGTGCCTGGCCAGCGTAAACTCATGTTCAGACATCTGAGCTACCTTCAGAGCTGTGATACAACACATCTGTGTTGTTTTAAGCCACTAAAATGGAGGCAATCTGTGACAGCAGCGATAGACAAGTTGGTGGGGCCATGTTAGCTTGGGTCAGAGTTGATTTACTGTCATTTGGTACCGAAGGACCTGGACTGGCCCATCAGCTGCCGGGAGGCCGGCGCCTCTGTTCGGGGTAGCCCTGTCATGAACTTGCTTCTGGGGCACCGGAAGTTGGAGTCGCGGAAGGCACACGGGGCCAGTTTGTCTCCTTCTGCTAATGAAGCATCCCAGTGAGGCCCGGATAGGTCGAATGGCTTCCCTGGGGCTGCAGATGAGTTCTCTACCTTCACGGACTCTGGATGTAGAGTCCATGGACAGGCTGCAGTGGGCACGGGCCTGGGGAATCCCAGACAAGGACACAGGAGCGCAGGAGCATGTGCACGGGGTGGGGGTGGGGGGTGGTTTGTCCCTTTGGGCTCCCTGGGCTGGGGGTCCAGAACCCTGTCTCCCTGGGACTGACTGCCTTTGCAGAAGAGTCAGGAGGGCCAGCTTGAACTTGCACCTGTGCCCCTGGGCTCCACGCCCGCCCACCCATCCCTTCCCAGGATGTCCCTTCATCGCCTAGGAGCCCGGGGCTGCTGGTGAGACCCATTTCCCCCGGTGTCGCCAGACACACGCCACCCAGCCTCCCGGATCTGATTGTTTTGACAGCTTCGCCCAATTACAAAGCGAAGGCCCCATTTGGTGATGAGAAAAGCAATATTGTGGCAGAGCCGTCTCATTTCTTTGAAAATCAGCGGTAAGTGAATTTGCATCCACTTTGTAGTAAATATGTCTGGCTGGCCCCCTCTCCAGCTATTGCAAGGGATTTAGATGCACGCGGGTCTGCCTTATTATTTTATGATGGAGAGCAGGGGGGAGACGGAAAAGGGCGGAGACAGCAGGGAGGGAGAAAAAGATGAAGAGCTGTTTCTTGGGGAGGAAAAAAAATCGAAGCTGGGAAGTTTTCACATGTTTTGCAAGGTTTCTTAGCTTGTGGCTGGGGCGCCAGGAATCAAGGTGGGCAAATCATTTCGGGCAAAGAGAGAGGCCTCTTTGGTCCCGTGTGTTATGATTTAGAAGGCTCTGAAGAACGCTTGTCATGACATGCCCTCTAAAACCCTCTTTAAAATTCAGCTGGGAAGGACCAGAGAAAAGATATACAGGCCTTTGTGGAGAGCACGGGAGCGGGAAACGTCGCCGGGAGGCCACGGAGGAGAGGGGTCCGGGCAGATCTGTTTAAATCCCAGGTTGGTAGCTTCTGGGAAGAAGAACGCTTTATCCTTTTTAAGAATAAAGTGGACACTATCTCTTTCTGATTGGAGAGGAGCCAGTAACTGAATGTTTTATGATCTCTGCAGAGGAACGCCCTGGTTGACTCTCCTCTCTTTTTATTTCTGTGGCTGGGAGGAAGCCTGCGGGGGAAGAAAGGGGAGCATGATCACCTCCACAACAGGATGTGTAGGAGGGCCCTCGGCGTGGGATTCCCTAAGTGGGAACCCCTGACTGTATCAGAGATGGAGCAGCCAGGGATGATGGAGACCACACTTCTTACCTCGGCCTTCAAGGCCGCTTTGATTTGATTCCCAGCTTCTCACTCGAATGAAAGCCCACAAAATCCCAGGAAGGTCTTTTTTGTTCGCCTCTGTTTCTTTATCAGTAGAAGTTCCTAACGGCCTCTTCCCTCTAGTTCACTGTCAGGCTCGGGTTTATTCTTTCTACGCAACATTGGAACAGTCTGCTACCTGGACAGCTGTTCCAGGGACATTTTCACGGATAAAGGCAATTAACATTCATGTATCGCCATGGGGCACAGGGACGCAAGTTGGCTTGCTCAACACGGACAGGACTCGGGGAGGCAAGGCAGGTGTCTTCCTGTATTTTATACCTGAGTTGTCTCACTGGCCCCTGGTTCCCCGGTCCTGTCACCCAAGGTCACCCAAGGTCATACAACTAGAAAAGGGCCATGCCGGGAATCAAACCCAGGGGGTCTGGCTCTCATCCACTCCACCATACTGCCTCTCTAATAATCGTACATAATAATTACTTATTAAATAATAATCACAAGGTGTTTACGAGGCACCTAAGTGTGTAAGGCACTGCGTTACTTCAACTGAAATTCCTCCTGTCTGGTCATACAACGTGATAAGGCAAGAATTATTATTAGCTCCATTTTGCAGATGATAAAAATGAGGCACAGAAGGGTTGAGTGACCTACCCAAAGTCACACAGCCAACGAGTAGGAGGTAAAGGCCTTTAACTCCAGGCCCACCCAACTCCAGACCCGCCTGCAAAGGGGTTCAGGACATGCCACCCCCAAATGTGCCATTTTGACATAGTGATTATTTTGAGTCACAGGCACTTGAGAAAGCGGCAGGTTCAGGAAGGGCTCTCCGACCTTCCTCCTTCTACCTACAAGCAGGTCCTGACATTTCCCATGAGAAAGGAGCCTTCCCTGCATCAGGCTGCGAACACTCTTATTACCGGAAACCATAGCTGATGCTGGTTATGGACCTGTACGCACAAACCGAACAAAATGACCCGAATTTTCTGTTTGTTCCGTAGCTTTTAGTCGCTCTCCCACGATTTACTGCCTCCAGCCCGGACCCCTTTGCCTTTGCTCAGAAAGATACACACGTTTGGCCTAACGGCTTCCTCAGCTCTTCATTTGCCTTCTGGAGACATCCCTGTCCACGCAGAAATAGTCGATACTTTTGCAGGCTTGTCTCCTGCGGTCCCTCTTATGTCGATGTCATGCCTAGGCCGGGCGCAGAGCCGAAGGGGACAGTGCAGAGTTTTCCTCCCTCACATGTTCTCAGCCACTGGCCAAAGTGTTGCAGGTTCCTGGCCCCAGACTCACTGGGCGCTGCCCTCCGTTAAGCACGGCCCTGGGCGCTCAGGACCCCGGTCCCCGTCCTCAGAGAATCCAGGGTCCGTGGGACGACCGCCGGGGAAGGGGACAGTTATGAAGGGCGTCTCCCAGCTCTGAGTTTGCTAGTGTCTCACGTGCAGAGTGCACGGAGCAGGTGCCCGTCTTTTCCTAAAACGGCACGACTGTCGCTTTGAAGGGAGACAGTTGCCGGCTCAGTTACCTGAAGGCATCGGGACCTGGGGGGGGGGGGGGGGGGGGGGGGGGGGCGGCAGGCACAAGGCAGGATCCCCCCTCCCCCGGCTTGTGTGACAGTAGCAAAGCCAAAGCGTTCTCAGCAGCCAGCCAGCCAGCTGCGCGGGACCCCACGGCGCTCACCTGGTGGCTCTTCCGGGCTTGTTTACTGTCGCGTTTATTGAATCTGACTTGTCTGGAAATAATTGCGTTAATATTATTGACATTAATAGTATGCCAGATGTATTTATATCTGGCTTCTCCTCGAGCTAAGATTCGGCTCAGCGTCACTCCTGCACAAGTGGTCAGAGGCAGGCAGGGCTGCTACGTGGAGTGGGGGAGGGGGTAGGAGATGTGCAGGGGTCACACCTGTCCAGGAGGCAGACGACTGGGACCTCTCCCAGGCCAGACATGCAGAGACTCTCAAATTAAAACTATCCTGCTCTGGAGGGGGGCGCCTGGGGCGCTCAGTCAGTTAGATATCTGACTTCAGCTCAGGTCATGATCTCACAATTCGTGAGTTTGAGCCCTGCATCGGGCTCTTTGCTGACAGCTCGGAGCCTGGAGCCTGCTTTGGATCTTGTGTCTCCCTCTCTCTCTCTCTGCCCCTCTCCTGCTCATGCTCTGTCTGTCTCTCTCTCTCAAAAATAAATAAACATTTAAAAAAACCAAACTGTCCTGCTCTGGCTCCCACTGCTGGCTGGTGGGGCATTCCTTGGAAAGGGAGAGAGGGAAAGTTTGCTAAGATTTCCAGAAGGGGAAGGTGGGTTTCCCCAGAAAGCTTCTCACACTGGGCTTCCCCACCCCCCACAGCCAGCCACTCGGAGGCACGTCAACGCATCGATGGGCTGCAGGGCTGGGCAGTTTGGTCTCCACCCTGACACTGTGGGTTCCGCCCCGTGAGTGTGAGAATCTTAGCAGGAAAGAGGGAACATGTGCCTGAGGTCTGATGTTCGTGTCCAATATTGTGTGACTTGCAAATCAAGGTGAATGTGTGTGTGTGTGTGTGTGTGTGTGTGCGTGCGCGTGTGTTGTTTCAAAGGTACAAGCAAACCTTGATTCTCAAAATCTAGACTTTTTATAATTCACTAGGTTTATTTTACTAGCCACTTGGGATTCTAACACAAAAAGGCTTCCTGCTACTTTTTTTTTTTTTTAATTCAAAAGAGTACATAAAATGTATATATGCAGCTTAAGGAATAAAAATAAAATAAAGACACCCATATATTCACCGTTCAGCTGGAGAAATAGAGCACTGCCAGGACCCCGGAACCCCCTGAGGATTTATCCCCCGTCACAGGCCCCCCCTCCCTGTCAGCTCTACCCTTGATTTCGCGCTGATCATTTCCTTACTGGCCTTTTTTTTTTTTTTTTAATGAAGTTTCACCAGGCATGCATGCACTCCCAAACAATGTGTTACTGTGCTCTGCGTGCGTTTTGAACTTTATATAATGGGATCATGCTGCATATTTTCTTCTGTGCCTCGCTTTTTCTGCTCAATATTGTTGAGTCCTCTTGTGTTGCCTGTGAGCAGTAATTTATTTATTTTCAACTTCTTTTTAAAAATGTCAAAATTATTTTTTTATTTCCTTATAATTTTTTTAGTTTATTTGTTCATTTTGAGAGAGAGAGGTAGAGAGAGAGTGAGAGGAAGAGAGAGAGAATCCCAAGCAGGCTCTGAACCAGCAGCGGGGAGCCTGACGTGGGGCTTGAACTCACGAACCGAGAGATCATGACTTGAGCTGAAACTCATGAACCGAGAGATCATGACCTGAGCTGAAACCGAGTCGGACGCTAAGCTGACTGAGCTGAGCCACCCAGGCGCCCATATTTATTTTCACTTCTAAGTAGGGCTCTGGTGTATGGATACGCTGTAATATGCAGCGGTTTGTTTGCCCAAACTAATATTGCTGGAATGTTGGGATTTGGGCTTTAGGAATGTTGCTCTGAATATCCATTCAGTCCTGTTTGCTGCTCTGAGTGTGGTCCTCACTCACTCAGTGCTGATGTCTTCTGGGAGTCAGTTAAAAACGCAGAACGTCAGGGGCCTCTCCCAAACCCGTGGAATCAGAATCTGCATCGTAAGAAAATCATATATGCATTAAAGTTTGGGAAACGCTGCACTAAATACGTAGGTTTACACCCTCCACTTTATAAAGCACTGGAAGCTGTCTTCCAGCATGATTATGCCGGTTCCTGTCTCCTGCAACTGAGCACGGTAGACATTCCGTTTTCCACACCGCCAGCGCTCTTGGGATTGACTTTTTTTTTTTTTAAGTTCATTTATTTATTTTTGAGAGAGAGCGAGAGCAAGAGCGCATGCATGCATGGGAGTGGAGGAGGGGCAAAGAGAGAGAGGAAGACAGAGAATCCCTAGCAGGCTCCAGGATGTCACCACGGAGCCCGACATGGGGCTCGAGCTCACGAGTTGTGAGATCATGACCTGAGCCAAAACCAAGAGTCGGACGCTGAGCCGATGGAGCCACCTGGGCGCTCCTGGTATTGGCTTTGAACCTTTGCCAGTCTGGCAGGTGTGAGATGGTGTCTCGGTGTGTTCTTTCTTTTCCTTGTCCTGATTTCCAGCATGTTCTAGATGACGCCATTCTCTGGCTCCGAGGACCACACTTAAGAGTAGTAACCAAGATTCTTGCCTTTCCATGTGTTTTTGGGCCATCGTGCTTTCTTTTCTAGCCACTGCCTGATGTTTTGGTCTATTTTGTGGTTGGGTCGGTTGTCTTTTTCTAATTGATTCATAGGAGGTGTTCTGCTTAGGACTTTCACAGTGTGGTTCCGGTGCTAGAGCCACACCAGGACTGCACACAGATTACCCAGCCTCCTCTATGCTTTGATTGGACCGTGGGACCAAGATCCCATTATAGGAATGATAGTCGTGTAGGTTTGCCAGGGCTGCCCCAGCAAAACACCACATAGTGGGGTCTCTTAAACAAAAGAAACTAATTTTCTCACTGTTCCAAAATCATGATGTTGGCAGGTTCGATTTCTTCTGAGGCCTCTGTCCTTGGCTTGCTGGTGGCTTCTCTCTGGCTGTGTCTTCACGGGTCCTTCCTGGTCTGTGTGTCTCTCTGTACTTATAAAGGACATGGATATTGGAGAAAGACCCACGCTGTGACCTCATTTCACCTTAATGACCTCTGTATTTTATTATTTTTTTAGAGTTTATTTATTTTTGAGAGACTGAGAGAGACAGAGCGTGAGCAGGGGAGAGGCAGAGAGAGAGGGAGACACAGAATCCGAAGCAGGCTCCAGGCTCCGAGCTGTCAGCACAGAGTCCGACACAGGGCTCGAACCCACAAACTGTGAGATCATGACCTGAGCCGAAGTCGGCCGCTTAACCGACTGAGTCACCCAGGCGCCCCCTGAATTACCTCTTTAAAGGCTCTGTCTCCAAATACAGTCACAATATGAAGGACTGAGGTTAGGAGTTCAATGTGTGACTTTTGGGGGATGGCATTGCGCATCACGTCACAGCAGAGTCTTAGAAACACCCCACACGGGTTTCCAGTCCCTTCTTTCTCTACTGGGGCAACTTTGGAAGCCACATGTTCTGGGTGGGCACTGCCCCTAGAGGAAGGAGGCAGCCCAGCCCCCTGTGTAACTGCTTGGAATAGAGCGGTCTGTCCTTCTGCTAAGACATGGCGGCCACCAAACCTGCCCTGTGTAGGGCCACCGAGATTGGAAGATATGTCACTGCAAACCCGAATCTTCTCTCCTGACGAAAGCATGTGTGGAGACAGGCTAGACCCTGCGTTTTCTGGCCTATATTGTCCTTGCCCACTCTTGGAACTGAAGTGATGCTCGCCTTTTAAAATGATCTGGGCATGTTTCCCCTTTTCCTATTATCTGGAAGAGTGGTTCCTAAAACATTCGGTGGAAATTGCTGATAAATCATTTGGACCTGGTTTTTCCTTTCTGGGAAGATTTTTAACTAATGATTCAATTTCTCTAAAGGTCATTGGACTCTCCACGGTTTTTCTGCCGCTTCTTTGGTAAGGTGTGTTTCTTTTTAAAGAATACATCCATTTTGTCTAAGCTTTAAAATGTATCACAGAGTTTCCCATAATAAACTTTTTCATTTGTTCAATTATTGCAGCCTGTGCAGTTATGATCTTTTTCTAGTTCTTTTTTTAAATGTTTATTTATTTTTGAGAGAGAGAGAGAGAGAGAGTGTGAGCAGGGGAGGAGCAGAGAGAGGAGGAGACAGAAGATTCAAAGTGGGTTCTGTGCTGACAGCAGAGAGCCCAATGTGGGGCTCGAACTCACGAGCTGTGAGATCACGACTTGAGCCGAAGTTGAACTCTCAACCGACTGAGCCACCCAGGTGCCTCTCTTTCTAGTACTTAATATTGCTTATCTTTTTCATTCTTCTTATTTTCTTCTGAGTAATCGTGCAAAAAAATTGCCTTTTTAGAAAGCTTTCTCCCCCTCAAAGAACCAACCTTTGGCTTTGATTATTCTTTCTGTTGCACTTTGTTTTGTGCTTTTTATTTTGCTCTCAACTTTAATATTTTACTCCTCTGCTTTCATTGGCTTTCTTCTGCCATTCTTTTGAATTCTTAGACTGGATACTTAAGTCATTAATTTTGAGCCACTTTATTTCTAGTATAAACAATATAGATATAATTTTCTTCTAAATACTATTTTAGTTGTACTGCAACAATTTTTATATAAAATAATTTTTCACAGATTCACTCAGATTTCTATTTTTTAATTTCCATTAGAGATTTTTTCTTAGGTCCATGGTTGTATAGATACTTTAAAAATTCCAGATCTATGGATTTTTTTCAGAGTTTTTTAAAGTTTATTTGTTTATTGGGGGAGAGGGGCAGAGAGAGAGGGAGAGAGAGAGAATCCCAAGCAGGCTCTGTGCCGTTAGCACAGAGACCGACGCAGGGCTCAAACTCATGAACCGTGATTTCATGACCTGACCGACATCAAGAGTCAGACGCTTAATTGACTGAACCATCCAGGCACCCTCCCTGCAAGATCTATGGATTTTTAGTGGATATATTTTTGTTATTAAATTTCATACATGAATGCATTAGGGAATACAGGATTCTTAGGATTTGCTGAGGTAGTTCTATGGTCTAGAACATATTTTTGTAATTATTCCATGAATGTTTTGAAATAAATGTGTACCTCCTATGTTGGGTACATCATTCCATGTACCATCAGGAGAGCTTTCTCATTTGTACTGTTCAAATTTTTTATTAGTCTTGGTAATTTTTTGTCAGCATGATCAGTCACTGGGATGGATGGATGAAAAATGTCTTACTATGTGAATTCTTAAACTTCCTCTTGTGGTTTTGTCATGATTTGCTTTATCTATCTTGAGCTTCATTTTGGTGCATACAAGTTTAGAATCATGTCTCCTTGATGAGTTGAAACTTTTATCATTATGTACAAAGTCTCTTTATTTTTAGCGATATTTTTGTCCCTAAGTCTATTTTAATCTAATATGGAGATAGCTTCACCGGCATTCTTTTGTGAGGTATTTTCTTGGTCTATCATCTTCTTTTTCGTTTTTGTTTTTATTTTTTTACTTTAAATTTTATGTTGACTTTCCATCTTCATGGTTTTTTTCTCTATCTCCTCTAAATAGCACTTAGATTTTTATCTATCTATATTTTTAATTGAGAGAGAGAGAGAATGTAAGCAGGGGATGAGCAGGGCGAGAGACAGAGAGAGAGAGGGAGAGAGAGAGGGAGAGGGAGAGGGAGAGAGAGAGAGAGAGAGAGAGAGACAGAGAGAGAGAGAGAGAGAGAAGAGAGAGAGAGAGAGAGAGAAGAGAGAATCCTAAGCAGGCTCCATGCTCAGCATGGATCTTGACCTGGGGCTTGACTCGATGACCCTGGGATCATGACCTAAGCTTAAATTGAGAGTTGGATGCTCAACTGACTGGGTCACCCAGGCGCTCCATAGATTTTTAAAATTTAGTTTGATAATCTTGATTTTTTAACTGGAAAATTGAATTCATTCTCTTTTATTATGATTGATATACTTGGATTGATTTCTACTTCTTCTTTCAAGCTTTTTATTGTCTGGATTTCTGTTTGTTTCTCTCCTCTACCCCCTTTCTTTAGAATGGCTTCTTTATTTCTATTATTATTATTATTATTATTAACTATTTTCCATCTACTTGCTTGGGAATCATATGCTCTCTGCCTATCTTGTTTATTGGTTGCTCTCGCTATTTTACATACTTGGCTTAATAAAGTTTAAAACTAATCAATACATTCTCATTCCTCTTAGCTCTCGTAACTCCTTTGCTTTTCCATATAAATTTTAAAATAAGCGTGTCAGCTTTTGTAAAGAAGTCTGCTGGGATTTTGATTATGATTGAGGCAATTTAGGGAACACTGACATCTTGAAAATATGACTACAATATATCTCTCTATTTGTTGAAGTCTTTGATTTCTTTCATCTGTGCTTTGTAGCATATAAATCTTGCACCTCTGTCTTATTGTTTCCAGCAATATTATAAATGGTGCCTTAAAACTTAAAAAAAAAATCCGTCCCTATTTGTTCATTACTAGTACCTAAAAATAGGATTGGTTTTTATCTAAAGGCTTGTATCCTGTGTCCTTTCTGAACTAATTTATTAGAATCTGTTGTAGTTTTTATAGATTCCTGGGGTTTATTTATGTAGTCAACCATGTCATTTGTGAATACAGACAGATTTATTTATTTTCCAATTAGTATGTCTTTTGTCCCTTTTCTTGCTTATTTTACCCATAAGGATTTCTGACAGAGGAGCAGTGAAAGTGGATGTCACCTGATGTTAAGTGGAAATCAGTCAGCCTTTTAAAATTAGGTATAAGGTTAGCTGTAGGTTTTTCACAAATAAATATTATCATGTGAAAAAGTTTCTTTTTCCCCCTCACTTGTTCAGAGCTTGGTTTTTAACATGTTATTGTGTTATTATCAACACATTAGGACCATATGTCACAGCTAGCCAAGTTATTTTTCTATCATATGATTTTTCTGCTTTAATCTGCTTATATAGTGAATCACACTGATTCATGAATGTTGAACTAACCTAGAATTCCTGGGATAAATCCCAAGGGGGTTATGATATTATCATTTTTATATATTCCAATATTTATTTTGCTAATATTCTGTTAAGGATTTTTTTTTTGCATCTTTGTTTATGAGAGATATTGGCCTATATCTTTATTTTAGTTTAGTTTTTTTCTCCCCTTGTAATATATTTGGTTTTAGTATAACCTAATACTGGTCTCATCTAATGAGTTGAGAATGTCCACTTCTATTCTCTATCTCTTTTCTGGAAATGTTTATGTAGAACTAGTATTATTCCTTCGTTAAATATTTGAAGGGCTTGCCATGGATGCATGCAGACATCTGAGCCTGCAGTTTTCCTTGTGGGAAGGCTTTTAACTGCAATTTTAACTATGAATTTAATTTCTTCAATAGATATAGGGCTATTGAGGTTATCTACTGTCTTTTGAATAAGCTTTGATACTTTGTATCTTTCAAGAAATGTGTCCATTTAATATGTTACTGAATATATTGTCATAAAGTCGTTTGTAATATCTCCTTATTATCTTTTTAATGGCTGTAGGATCTGTAGTGATGTCTCTTCTTTATTTCCCATTGCTGGTAATTTGTGCCTTCTTTTTTTCTTTATTAGTCTGACTAGAGGTTTCTCAATTTATTGATCTTCACAGAGAATCAACTTTTTATTTCACTACTTTTTATCTCTTGTTTTTCTTTTTCCATTTTATTGATTTCTGCTTTTTTATTGTTTCTTCCCTTCTGATTTCTTTTGTTTTTTTTTTAAATAGTTTTTTAGAGTCAAAATTTAGATAACTGATTTGAAACATTTCATCTTTTCTCATACAGGCACATAGCACTATAAATTCCCCATGAGGCTCTGTTTTAGCTGCATTCTACAAATTTTAATATGCTGTGTTTTTATTTTTATGTAGTTAAAAATATTTTATAACTTCTTTTGCAAATTTTCTTTGACCCATTAGAAGTGTGTTAATTTCAATTATTTATTGGTCATCCAAATATCTTTGTTACTAATTTCTACTTTTAATCAGTTGTAGCTAGAGAATATACTTTCCATACTTTCAATTCTTTCTAATGTGTTTTGTTTCCTAGAATATAATTTATCCCGTGGAACATTCGACATGTGCTTGAAAAGAACATGTCATGGGCTGTTGTTGGTTGGGGTTATTGCTCTAGATCCATTTGCAGCATATTGGCTGAAAATAGTGGTCGTGTTTTCTATAAACTTACTGACTTTCCGTTTACTAGTTCTATCAGTTACTGAGAGAAGGGTGTTAAAGTTCCAATTACATTTGTGGAGGCATTCATTTCTTTCTAGCTATAATAGCTATAGTATGTATTGTATTTTGAAGCTCAGTTGTTAGGTGTTTACCCTTTAAGACAGAAGTCTTCTTGATGAATTGATCCTTAACCATGATGTAACCTCTCTCTCTCTCTCTCTTTTGAAGGGTATAGGTGGTATTACGTTTTATTTTATGTTTTGTTTTTTAAAGTTTTCATTTGTTTTATTTTTTAAACATGATTCTTTATGTTTGTGTGTATGTATGTATTTTTGAGACAGAGAGAGAGAGAGAGAGAGAGAGAGCATGAGCAGAAGAAGGGCAGAAAGGGGGGGGAGGGAAAGAATCTCAAGCAGGCTCTGTGCTGTCAGTGCAGAGCCTGACATTGGACTCAATTTCATGAACCATAAGATCATGACCTGAGTCAACATCAAGAGTTGGATATTCAACAAACTGAGCCCCCCAGGCCCCCTAAGTTTTTATTTTTTAATTTTTAAAAAATTTTAATGTTTTACTTATTTTTGAGACACAGAGAGACAGAGCATGAGCAGGGAGGGGCAGAGAGAGGGAGACACAGAATCCGCAGCAGGCTCCAGGCTTTGAGCCGTCAGCACAAAGCCCGATGCAGGGCTTGAACCCATGAACCGTGAGATCATGACCTGAACCAAAGTTGGACGCTTAACTGACTGAGATACCCAGGTGCCCCCCTAAGTTTTTATTTCAATGCAACACCTCTTTATCTTTGGTAATATTTCCTGCTCTGGATCCTACTTTTACTACTTTTAATAGAGTCACTCCAGTTTCCTTTGATGAATGTTTGCATGGTGTCCATGAGTATATATTTTTTTCCCATCATTTTACTTTAAATCAAATCATATCAATCATTAAGTGTAAATGATTAAAAGGCAAATAATTAAAGCGCATTTTAAAGAAAGAGATAGGTTGAATTTTAAAAAAGCAAGACTCAATCATATGTCTCCATAAGAAACACACTTAAAATAGAAAGTCATAAGTAGATTGATTTAACGAGCATCTACTACATACCTGATGCTTGCCTGGGCCTTGGGGGTTCCACACAAACAAGAGCCACACGGGAGCTAATGGGACTTACCGTCCTGTGACCTCTGAGTCAGGTGACCACCTTTGTACACACACTAAAATTTACCCCGTGCGTAATGTGTGCTGTTACCCTATGGGGACTGTACCATCTTCTGCTTGTTTGGTCAATGGAGGTACTGAGGCTTAAGACATTTGGAAAATTGCCTAGGGTCACACAGTAATTGGAGGAGCCAAAATGTTGGCAACTATATGTTTAGTCATTATCAGGTATTTGTGGGCAGGAAACACTTTGTGGAGCAATCTAACTCATTGTGTCTTACACACAGTGTTTCATTGGTCCAGCCTGGTGTCTTATGGGGCAGGTGGATTTGCTTCCAGCTTCTCAGAGGTGCTCATTAGCATTTGACAATCTGGGGATACCAACATTGATGCATAATGATGGTGCGAGGAAACTAGAACAAACAGCCACTAGGTTTGGCTTCAGAAACATGTGACTATAGTAGCAGATTCTGATCATTTGCCAAGACCTAAACCCTCCCAGCCCCCATAAACCTCTTATTTGGGAACAGGTTTAATTGTACAGAGTCATTGCAATAATAGGGGCATCTGGGTGGCTCAGTCAGTCAAGTGTCTGACTTCGGCTCAGGTCATAATCTCATGGTCCATGAGTTCAAGCCCCACATCGGTCTCTGTGCTGACAGCTCAGAGCCTGGAGCCTGCTTCAGATTCTGTGTCTCCCCCTCTCTTTGCCTTTCCCTTCCTTGTGTTCTGTTTCTCTCTGTCTCTCAAAGATAAACAAATGTTAAAAATTTTTTAATAAAAAAAGAACTATTACAATAATAGAATAGAGAGTTGCTTTATACCCCATGCTCAATTTCCCCCATGACTAACATGACTATGGTGTGTTTCTCATAATCAATGAGTGAATTTTAATACATTATTCGTAACTAAAGTCTGTATGGTACTCAAATTCCTGAGATTTTTCTTAATGTCCTTTTTATTTTTCTGTTCCAGGATGCCACGTGACACTTGTTAGTCTTGTCTCCTTGGGCTCCTCTTCATTGTAACTCGGGCTTGTTCTTGGCGCCCTTGACAGTGTTGAGAGGCGCTGGTCCGTTATTTTGTAGAGTGCTCCTCATTAGAATGTGCTGCTTTTCTCGTGATTCCCCCGGGGTAAGACGCTTCGGGGAGGAAGACCACAGAGGTGACGTGCCGGCCTCATCACACCGTATCAAGGGTGTGCACGGGGAGTGTTGAGTTTCTCTCCTGTAAAGTTACTCTTTTCTTTCTTCCTTCCCATTCTGTCCTGTCCTCTTTGGGAGAAAGTCATTATGTGCAGGTCATTTCAGGAGGGGGGAGTTCTTCTCCAAGCTACATAGATTGCTTGGAATCCTACAGCGCGGGAGATTTGACATTTCCCTCCACTTTGTTACACTCTGCAGACGGATCAGCGCAAAGCAAATTGTCCCTTATCCCGCTTTGCTCTCTCCCATCTCCTGGTGACTCTTAGTTCGGCTTGTCTGTATTTCTTGAGGGTTCACCTGGACACAGAAAAGCACAGGTGATGAAGCCGCCCCCCCGCCTCGTCGCTGTCATTCCCACAGGGGGTCCTCTGTGATAGCAGGGGTGGGGGACTCTCAGTGAATTTGGGGAGTCACATTTCTGGTCATCAAACCAATGGTGGACAGGCTGATGAGCTGAGTCAATGGGCTGGGCACCAAGCCGCCACCTCAATGTTGAAGTGACAGAACAGAGTTGAAAGGGTGGGCAAGTTGCGCTGCGGGAGCCCCGCTCCCTTCCCAGGATGTGGAGTCTGATTAGCTGGAGGACCTTTTGTTCAGGCTGAGCACCACCCAAGATGGGTTGAGGGAAGCAAGTGCGAGAGTGGAGGCTGGAGCAGGGATGAATCACTCATTCTGTGGGAAGTGAGAACATTGAAATTCCCCGGGGGCAGAGGGGGTGGTACCTCGGATATCTGGGCGCTGAACGTGGAGAAGGGGCTGCGAGACGGGATCTGGAGAATTGTGTCGCGCGTTTTAGTCGTTGTAGGGTCGTCCGTGTAACCCTTCTGTCTGCTCCCCAGGGGGGTCTGTGTTGCTCGTTGAAGTTGGGTGTGGGGGAGGGGGGACTTGAAGACAAGCCAAGTTCGGTGTCGGTGGAGACACAGAAACAAAGGGCACTTGCGGACACTGGCGGTCTCCGGGAATGAGCAATCGCTGCTATATGGGTTGCAGGAATGATAATGCGACAGCTGCAGAGTCTGACACAGCCCCATTCACTGTGACAACTACTCCTTGTGATTCTAAGTCAGTCCTTTGGGGAAAGCAGGAAGGTGGTACAGATAGGGAGACTGAGGCACAGGGAAGCTGCTGACTGCCCAAGGTGACTGTTGGCTGAACGGCAGGGGGACCCTGACGTCCTGTCGCCCTCTCCCCCCATTCAGTGTCCCTTTCCTCTCTCTACATCACATCCATCCACCTTCCATTAGCCCCTCGGAAAGAGCTCGTTGTTTATTGCACAAGAAACAGCGACATCAAAGTTGGAAAATTCCTTTCGAGTCCAGGGCTCTAAAAAACATGCCCAACAAACCAATCCACTTAAAATGCAAATCCCACTGACACTAATAAGCAATATATATACACATGCATTTACACATGCAAATGAGCAGAATGGGGGGGGCAGGACTTTCCTCCACGGCAGCCGCACATGATTACGTTCAAGACACTCCATCAAAGTGAAGCTGGGAGGCCATGTCCCACAGGTCCTCGCCACGCTCCTTCGGAGACGCTCAGGGGCTGGGGGCGGCACACAGGGTCCTTCGGAAGCCAGGGTCACCCAGGTTCAAGGCTTTCTATTAAGCTGTGTGATGTGGGTTAAGTCACAACACCTCTCTGAGCCTCCATTGCTGTCCTGCTGATTTCGATCCTGGTGGTCTTCCTCATCTGCCGGTTGCAATCTCCCTCAAGCTTCAGGTCCAGGGGCATCTCCCTTGGACACCTCTGCAGCCCATGCCGACCTCACCTGCACTTTTACTCACAGCCCACACAAGCATTCAGTCATCCCAGACTCGTTTTTGGCACTGAACCCACAGTTGCCAATAGGGACCCTCCCCAAAGATCTCTATGTTCCCATTGTATTATGCCTTCCCTTCAAAGTGTTGGGATTCCCGGGGTGCCCGGGTGGCTCAGTCCATTAAGCATCTGACTCTTGATTTCAACTCAGGTCATGATCCCACAGTTTTGGAGTTTGAGACTCATGTCAGGCTCTGCACTGACCCTGCAGGGCCTGCTTTGGATTCTCTGTCTCTCTTTCTCTCTGCCCCTCCCCTGCTCACGATCATTCAGTCTCTCTCAAGATAAAGAAATAAACTTAAAAAATTATTTTAAAGAAGTGTTGGGATTCCCAGCAGGCAGATGGTACTAGGGGGCTTCCCCCAGCCGGGGCTGGAGGTTAAAACAAATAGCTTCCCACAGACGGCGAGAGACCCCGGTGATCCTCAGGTGTGACAAGGTTTTAGCCAGAAGCGACAGGAGATGAGCTTTTCCACATACTTAAATTTTCAATAACGATGTCCCGATTCTCTGACAGAACACTTTTTGGCCATGTAGAGTGGAAATAATTTCCTTCTGAATTGTTTTACATATTCAGCTGCCTTCCTAAATGATGCTGAGCTCTAAGGGTCTTCACGGTAACCATCAGGTATAAGACTTCTGTGTGACAATGCGGATCCTTGGGGGACCGCAGGAGGTCACAGCTCCCTCCGCCCTCGCTCTCAATGCTGTTGTAACCCAAGCTTTCCCGGGGCCTTTGGGGATAATGCAAGGCAACAAAATCGCACGTTATGATTTCATTCGGGGGGGGGGGGAAGATGTGTGTATAAAAATGGCCAGGACTACATACACCAACATATTGACATTATCTCTTGAGGAGAATTCATGGGCTTTTGGGCATATCAATAAATATTGTTCTACCATGTGCATTTAAAAAAAATGTTTATGTTTGTGAGAAAGAGAGAGAGAGACAGAGCTTGAGTAGGGGAGGGGCAGAGAGAGAGGGAGACACAGAATCCGAAGCAGGCTCCAGGCTCCAGTCTGTCAGAGCAGAGCCCCAGCAAGGCAGGAACCCACAAAATGAGATCATGACCTGAGCTGAAGTCTGACACCCAGGCGTCCCTACTGCATGTATTTTAATGTTTGCACAGTATTTCATCATGTGGATGTTCCAAAGAGCGCTGAACTAACTCCCCTATTTAGTTGCTTTCCAGTGATTTCTCTGCTATGAATAAGTCTCTGGTAAACCTCCGTGCACACACATCTCTGTGCACATTTACTCAGGGAAATTTCTGGAGGTAGAACAGCTGGATGGAAGGACATGCTCCTGTAAGTTTCTTACACCTGGTTTCCAGTTGCCCTCTAGCGCTGCTGCCCCGACTTCCCTTCCCCGAGTCTCCAGCTGCTGCAAACGGAGTTGCGGGTCTCCAAGCTCCCGGGCTGGAGGGAGAGGCGGTGCCCCCCAGCCGCTGCAGCGCGGGTCCCGGCTCCCCTTCCGGAGCCGCAGTTGTGCACAGGCAGCCGAGTCCCAATAAATACTTGCAGCTTATTGAATGAGAGCTCTGTCTCCCCAGCCCCAGCCCACCCCGTGGCAGTGCCGGTGTGAGCCTGTCCTCCCCCTCCGGCATAAGCAGGTAATAGATGGCCAGGAGCCCGCCCCAGCCTCCGTCTCCGGAGGGTGATGAGGGGCAGGACAAATGCGAAGTGAGTGGCAATATTTCCTGAGAGCAGGCGCGGCGGAATCTATCACTCGGCACCGGAATCCCCTGCAGCCCAGGAGAGGCGTGTCCGTGGGAGAGTGCCTGGTGCAGGATCAGGGGTCAGGGCCGGGAGCCGGGTGGATGGGGACTCAGGGGGCTGGGGGGCGTGCAGCAAACTCCGGTGGGTCCTTCTCTCTGAGCAGGACCTAGCCTTGCAGGCCCTTCAAGTGAAATAAAAAATGGAAGTTTCTGCAGAGTCAGTTCCTGGTGGCTCAACACCCTCCCCAGACAGGGGTGGGGAGATGCGGGAGACAGAAAGAGGAAGGGGGAGGCCAGACAGAGGCTGTGTGATAAATGCCTAGGACACTCCAAATTCACTGGCTAGACACTCAAACCTTTGTGGGGCGGGGGGGCGTTCCTGGTATTTTAACACCTCCCTCCCCTCTCTACCTTCTCTCCAGACCCAGGTGAGGTAGGAAGGCTGGCTGATCACCAATGGCTAATCTGCAACTAATCCTAGCTGGAGACGTCCCCCCTCCATCCCCATCCCCCCCCTTTATTTTGTGGTTGCTTTTCCACCAACAGAAAGACTGGACCTCTTTATCCCCAGGCTGAGCCCACTGCTGACAAGCCTGCAATCACCAGTAACTTACTCAGACCTTGGACTCCCCGAAGCCAGGTTCCAAGGTCATTCGGACCCGGTGCCTCCAATCATCTCTGACTGTTGAAGGTCCTGAGCGGGTCTCTTTGGAAGATCGATGGTGTTAATGCCTCTCTGAGTGGCGTGTATTGAGACCCTTTGGTAGTGACTTCCCACACTCCCCGAAAGTCTCAATTCAGACCCGTGGTGTGCCTGGCCAGTGAGACAGAAGCAGCCTTGACTCAAGCTGAGCTTGGAGAAGAGCATGCAGGCTGGCACCAGGCACCTGCATTTCCACCGTGAGGACACACTGGGTTAGTTTTCCGGAAGGATGTGAGAGGTACGTGAAACAGAGCCACACTGTCATAGCCCAGGTCGGTCTGGACCAGCCGGCCACCAGCCAGCTCTGATCACAGCTGCATGAACAAGCTTAGCCAAGATCAGTGGAGCCTAGCCCAGTTGCCCTGCAGACTTGTGAGAAATAACGAATAGTCATTGTGTAAGCCATTAGGTTTGGGATGCTTGGTCTGCAGCGGTAGCTGACTGATACATCTCCTTTACCTACATACACATTAAAGCCATTCCAGAGATCAGCTTGGAGGAAGTCGGGCTGGATCCTGGAAGATGGGGAACCTTGGAAGGCTCATGCTGCATCTCTAATGCCCAAGTTCATGGAGGGGACGGTGGAGCTGGAGTGGCTTTACAATGAGCCAAAAAAGCAAACGTAGACACTGAGAGTTCCTCTTCTTCGACTCCATTTCGGTTTGGCTTTCTTCAAATCCCAGAAATAACACATGCTCATCAGAAAGGTAAGAAACAAAAGAAAAGTATATGAAGCTAAATGGCCCACTTTACAGTACCACCTACTTCCACCCTTTCCTCTGTCTGCCTCCACTCTGATTTCACCCTCTGGAGGGAACCATTGTTAACAATTTGATGTGTCTCCTTCTGGAGAGTTTTTGATGCATGCACGCCCACACACAAATACAGACAGAGTTCTTTTACAAAAAGGGAGTAACAGTAAAATATTATTCTGAGACCTCCTTATTTTACTTAATGGACCACCGGGAAGTCTAGCTCATTCTTTTTAATAGCTGCATAGTATTTCACAGCACAGACTTCCTGTAATTTACCACGTCCCTACAGACATCTAGATCGGTTCAAATTTTCTCACTGTAACTGAAACCTCATGCCCCTATGGTGCTATTTCTATGGGATATATACCTAAAAGTGGAGCTGCTCAGTCAATGTTTCTTAATTTTTTTTTACATTTATTTATTTTTGAGAGACAGAGGGAGACAGAGCGTGAGCAGAGGAGGGGCAGAGAGAGAAGGAGTCACAGACTCTGAAGCAGGTTCCAGGCTCTGAGCAAGCATTCAGCACAGAGCTGGAGGAGGGGCTCAAACCCACAAACGGTGAGATCATGACCTGAGCTGAAGTCAAACACTTCGACTGCTCCCTGCCCCTTGGACAGTTTTTAATAATATAGCCGAACTGCCTTTCAAAAAGAGAGGTTGGTATAAGAATGTCTGTCCTTCCACACCCTCACTCATTTTGGTTAGTGTCGATCTCGTTAGCTTTTTGCTGGTCTGATGGGGGGAGGAACCCAATACCTAGTTTTAAATGATTTTTATCCTGGGTGAGATTGGAATAGTTTTAAATATATATTAGCACTTTGCGTGTCATTTTTGGGGAACTCCTGTTTCTGTGATTTGACTCTTTTTTCTCTCGGCTTTTGATTGTTTTCTTATTGGATATGACAGGTCTTTATATATTATGGCTATTAACTTTTTATCATGTACATCCCCAATTTTTCTAAATTCATCACATCGTTGCCTCTTAGACAACCCCATTAAACAATCCCTGAACTGTGGGTCTTAGTTCATTCTCCTGGCATTTGGTCTCCATTAAAATACTGTGGTAGGAGGGGCGCCTGGGTGGCTCACTGGATTAGGCAAATGGGTCTTGATTTCAGCTCAAGTCATGATCTCACGGTTTGTGAGGTTGAGCCCCACATTGGGCTCCATGCTGACAGCACAGAACCTGCTTGGGATTCTCTTTCTTCCTCTCTCTCTGCCCCTCCCCTGCTCATGCGCATGCTTTTTCTCTCTCAAAGTAAATAAATAAAACTTTAAAAAGATTTAAACATTTGTGGTAGAAATATCTAGAGAAGGAGAGCATGAGAACCTCCTTTCCCAACTTATTTGTGCCTCTGGTAGACCCACTAGGGGACTTAAATCCCTCTAGGGGACTGGCTTTGGTGATGGTAGAGGTTATTATGCTTTTGACATCTCAGCCCATGTCCTCCCAACCCACCTTGAAGTTCACCTGTGGCTGTGGTGGGGTCCCTGCCTATGCTGCTGACCTTCTAGCTCCAGGGCCATGGCAGTGTCTGCTTTCTGCCTGGGGTCGTCCCCCGGTGCCGCGGATGCATGTATGGTCTACAGCACTCAGGCACAGCCCGAAGCCTGGAAGTGTCCAGAGATCGCATGCCCTGGGGGTAAGCCTCAACCCCTGGGGGACAAATGCTTCAGCTTCTCCATCCCTTGGGGGACAATCCCCGTGGGGTTCCCCACAGTTCCCCAGCAGGCTTCCAGCTGGGCGGCGAGTAGGATGCTGTCCTAGAGTTCTCCAGAGAAACAAAACCAACGGAACGAGAGAGAGCTTTATTATAAGGAACTGGCTCACAATGTAACAGAGGCAAACAAGTTCCAAGATCTGCAGTTGGCAAGCCAGCAGTGTGGTTCCAGTCTGAAAGCCAGCAGGCCCGAGACTCAGGAAGAGCCAGTGTTTCAGACGAGGCAGGAAAAGACCAATGTCCCGGCTCAAGGCAGTCAGGGAGTGTGAGGTCCTCTGACTCAGCTTTCTTGTTTTTCTTGTTTCTTGAGGCCCCCGGTGGACTGGATGAAGCCCACCTACGTCAGGGAGGACCATCTGCTTGGCCCAGTCTACACTTCAGATGCTACTCTCGTCTAAGAACACCCTCACAGACGTCCCCGGAAGAGTGTCCAATCCAGCGTCTGGCCCCCGTGCCACGAAACTGACCACCCCACCTGCCCCCTGTAGTGTCTGTACTGATTTCTCTCTCCTCCTTGTCTTGGCTCCTCAGTGACGTATATTTCTTGCTACATCCTCTGAATAAACGACCCACTCCTGTGTCCTTGACTCAGGGTCCTCTTTCGAGGAAACCCATCCCAGGACAAGAGAGGAAAGCAAAGCCGTGAGTGGGTCTCACGTGACTTGGCGGTGCTTTCACATCCCTCTGAGAAGAGGCTGACTCTTGTCAAGTTGCAGGGTTCGAGCTGAGGCTGGAGCAGCCTTTCCCCCTCGAGATGAGTTACCTTTACCTAGGGACACAAGCCCATGGACAAGAGGTGAAAGTCAAGCATGCTGGGACCCCGCTTTCTGTCCCCCTGCAGCCTGCCAGGAAAGGGGGCAGAGGACCCCTCACCACGTGACTCAGGGCTGCAGTTTCTCAGACTCCCCACAGGCCTCTGCTGCCATCGGAGCTGGGGAGGCACTGTGGGGAGGACTGGGGGGGAAGCCCCCCCAAGCAGAGGAGGAACACTTCCTTCTACCCTCTCGACCCGCCGCTGTGGCTGAGTCTAGGAATTAAACTGCCTAAGACAAGTTGATAGAAGAAAAGCATTCAGGTTTTATTTAGTACTTTTATATGCACACGAGAATTTTCAGAAGGAAAACGAGACCCAAAGAAGCAATTAGTGCCCCAAAGCTTATATGTCTTTTTATTTTTATTTTTTTAAGTTTATTTGAAAGAGACAGAGAGAGAGAGAGAGAGAGCAAGAGAGAGAGAGCAAGCACATGAGTGGGGGAGGGACAGAGAGAGAAGGAGAGAGAGAATCCCAAGCAGGCTCTGCACTGGCAGCACAGAGCCTGACGTGGGGCTCAATCCCATGAACCGCAAGATCATGACCTGAGCCAAAATCGGGAGTGTGAGGCTCCACTGACTGAGCCACTCAGGCGCCCCTTATACGTCTTTTGAAACAAAGGCTGATAAATTATGGGGATGTGACAATTCCCAGGGGCCTGGACTAGGATCTTCTGGGACAGGGACTAGGAAATATCTGAGGGAAACGAATGAGAGATTGGGGTTATTTTAGGAGGTTGGTTTGTGCACCTACATTTGGGCTTTGCCTTCCGGTCTCTGGTGACAAGAATATTCCTCTCCTGGTGCAGGAAGGGCTCCTTTCTCGTGGGAAAGGTGAGGGTCTGCCTTTAGGTAGGAGAGACGTCAGAGAGCCCTTCCAGAATCTGCTGTTTCTCAACTGCCTTTGGCTCGAAATAATCACGACACCAAAGTAGCATATTTTGAGATGACACGTCCTGAGCCCTTTCCCAGGCATTGTGCCGACAGAAGAGACCCCAGAGAGCTAGATCCTTTCTTGTCTGGTCAGAGGAGAAACGACACCAACAGGTGCCCCCAGAGAGAGACAGTCCCCTCCTAAGGGGACCAACCTGGGGACCCTGGCCCTAAATGAGTAGCCGCAATGGCAGAGGCTAGTGTGGTGGCCGCACCCTCGGCCTGGGGTCCTTCGGATGAAACTTACGCACCCTCCCCACCCCCCAGTCCATCCCGAGGAGACACTAAGAGACTTTCACACACTGCAGTGCAAGGAGAGAGCTGCTCCCGGAAGTCAGACTGGTCTGTTACCATCAGACGGCATCCTGTGCTGGAACACCAGCCCTACGGGCCTGAACCACCTCCTGTCTGTCCTGGGGACATGAGTGTCTCCTTCCCATATGGCACGCCCTGGCCCCAGCAGGCATTTCTCACAGGAGATTTGCTCCAAGCCCTGAGCTCTGGGCCACAGTCATAGAGGGGGTCCAGCTCCCAGACAGCATGGCCCCCAACTCCCGAGGGCAGTGGGAGGAGCTTTGTGGTCTAAGGCGCTTCTTCCCTGGGCCCTCAGGCTGTAACCTGTCTGTCTTCCTTCCGCTCCTTTATCCTCCTCCCCACAAGGTCCCCTTCTGGGCCCACAATCCCATTCTTCCCAGGCTGCTTAGGGCACCCCAACTTCTTTTCACCTTTTGATTGGAAGCAAGTCAATGTTTCTTTGTTGATAGGCCCATTAAGCTGTTTTCCCAAAATAAAAGAAGGGGTAAAAGACTCCTAATGTCGTCAGCTTTTAAAATAACTGCCTCTGGTCAGCTGCCCCGCTATCCTCAGAAGCACAGAACTACCCAGCACCAGCATTCAGGAGGGTGAGCAGGCGGGGTGCAGGCAGGGCCCAGTGGTGGCTTAGGGTGCTGGCAACGTAAGGCCCTGACCCCAGCTGTGGGAGACCTGGGGGAGGGGGAACAGCCTGAGTAAATGCAGCATTGGGAGCATGGGGTGCTCTTCCGATGGACAAAGGGCCTCTGGAGGTGGGCAGGAGTGGTGGGTGGATTCCTGGAGTCCAGTTCATTTTCTGAGGGAATCCAGCCAGTTTGGGGGGCTCTCCTCTCATCCCAGCCAGGAAGGCAGACCTTGGGGATGTTGGCTCCCCTGCCTGGAACAAAGCAGGCAGCCCCTTTGCCATAAAGAGGAGGAGGAGGAGGAAGCCTGGGTGACCTTGGGCAAGTTTTCTTCCTTCTCCGGTCCTCCCAGCTGGCCTGGAGCTCCCTGGATGGGCACCCGGACTCTGGGCAGGGAGAAGAGGAAGCTGAGCTGGGAACCACCCTGGAGAGAAGCCCACAGCCCCTCTGGCAGCCTGCAGACTGGCCCCCAGCAGGGCGGAAGCTTCCGGCCTAACTGCAGGCAGCAGTTGGGTAGGGGGCAGCAGGGTGGGGCAGGGAGGATGGAGCACAGGGGCCCAGGAATCTGCTTCCTCTTTAATGAGGAAGTAATTCAGTTCGCCCGCATTTCTCAGTCAGCAGCTTTTATCAAATGAGCTGCTGGTGGAGGAGGAGTTGGGGGGTATTGTGTTAAGAACTAGGGACTGGTTGGTGTTAGGGACTAGGGACCGGGAGTGAACCAGTGAGGAGGGCAGGGGGAAATGGAGGGGAGAGACAAGGTGTTAAGCAGATTAAAGCAGGGGTGGGGGGAGATAAGAAAAATAAAGAAAAGAGAAAAAAGCAAAACGGGGCTGCAGGGAAGGAAATCAAGCACAAAGAGGTCCAGATGAGGAGAAGGCGGGGGCTGTATTCCGCCCTGCGCTGCTCTTGTGCTCCCTGCGGCCTAATCAGGAGCTAATACAATCTGGCTTCGTGTGAAAGGCCACCAGTCAGGCCTCCCCCAGCCCCACAGCTCAGTGCTGGGAGTGGAGAAACAATAGCTTCACGGAAATAAACAATAACACTGCCAGAGCAGCTCCGCAGACCCCCAAATGGGAGGTCAGAGTGAGGGGCCCACTGAGGCACAGCTGGGGCTCCCAGGGGCCCAGGGGCAGCTGAGGTACAGGCAAGGGGTTGCTGTAACAGAAGACAAAACAAAGCAAAACAAAACCAAAGCAACATTTACTGTGAAGTTTTAAATACTTTTGTCTATATCAACTCCCAGTGACCCTATTAAAGTATTATTATCCCTGGTTTATAGATGAAGAAACTGAGTCTCAGAAAGGCTGATTCAGGGGTTAGTAAACGATGCCTTGTGGGCCAACTCTGGCCCACTCCTTGTGTGTGTAAATAAAGTTTTATTAGAACACAGACACACCCATTCATTTGCCTGTCGTCTATGGTGACTTTTGAGCTACCTGAGCAAGTCGAGTAGCTGTGACAGAGACAGTGTGGCTAAAATGTTTATTCTCCAGTCCTTTGCAGAACATGTTGGTGACCCCAAGGTTAAACGGCCTGTTCAAAGTTACAGAATCGGAAAGAGACAGAGCTGACATTTCAGTCTAGCTCTGTTCTTAGCTCTGCAGCAAAGGGGGGCCTTAAGAGACCCCAAATTGAGAATAGGTGGTGTGGCATGGGGAGGGAGGAAGGTGGACCCAGCCAGTCCATTCCAGCTTGACCCTGGATGGTGAGGGGGACAGGGGCAGAGGACCCTGACCAATGGGGGGGGGGGTCTCCTGGGAAGTGTGGTTCCTTAAAACCCATGTGGCATCAACCTCGCCTGCCAGGATCAGCCTTTTCTGGCCTGAGAAAGACCCATCAAGATCTCGGCTTGCACTGTACCCACCCCGGGGGCCTGGAGTGGGTCCAGCAAGCCCTGGGTCAGCCTGGCAAGATGGCGCTGACCCAGGCCCGCGGGCGTCCCCTCGTCCTTGTCTATCCTGCCTTTAGGCCGGTCGGCGTCCTCTGGACTGGAGTCTGTCTGGCTGTGTAATTAATGCTCAGCTGAAGCCGGGGTTATGTGTGACCAAGGACAGACAGCAGAACACCCAGCTCTGGGCCTTGGATGACGGGGCAGGCCTCTCGATCTATGTCATGGCTCCTGCTGACGGTAATCACATCAGAGGAGCTTGAAACCCAAGAAAGGCAATGAGTCCATCTGGAAAACTGCGGGCAGAGACACCCCTCAGGTAGAGAGCACCTGCCAGAAACATATAGTCTGGCGAAAGGGACGGGGATACGGGTGATCAGCCCAGAAGACATCTCCAATGTGTTGGGGTAGCCTGGTCGGCCTGTTCCATACACAACTGCCTCCGACAGTAGCGTAACTATGAGTAATGATAAGCTATAATGATTGCCACCATGTCCTTCATTCAGGAAGCACTGAGGGAGCACCTGTCAGGTGCCAGATGCTGTTTTAGGCTCATCGGAAACAGTGAGCCAACATGTCCTCCGAAATTTATCTTTCAGAGAAGGAGACCAAAAATCCTCCCAGTCCATCTGATTAATGCATGATCTACTTTCAAGATGCAGAAATATTTGAAGAACCAAGCAAGGAAGGCCGAGAGGCCAAGATCTGAGCAAAGCAAGGCAGGGAGTCACGCAGAAACGTAGGGAAAAGTGTCCTGGTCAGAGGGAACAGCCGATGCAAAGGCGCAAGGTGGGGACGAGCTTGGTGTGACTGAGGAACGGAGGAAGGCCTGTGTGCTGGAGCAGAGTCAGCCCCCCGGGGAGCAATGGGGGCAGGTGTGGAGAGGTCAGCAGGGACAGATCACATGGGCATGGAGGCCACGGGGAGGACTTTGGCTGTCACTGAGAAGAGGGCAATCCCTGGAGGAGAAAAATGGAGGTACAGAGTGGAGGCCGTTCTGGAGGGGGTTTTCTCCAAAAAGGAGTACAGATAGGATACTGGCCAGCATGGGAGGGGGCCTAGGAATGCTTTTCTTTCTAGAGATGGAGCTTTTAGTGCTTGTGTTTGTGTTGGTGAAAGAGACCCCAGAGAGGGAGAGGATGGCGGTGCTGGATGGGGGGATGGGTATAACAGCAGGGCCAGCAGGGCCAGCAGGGCCAGAGGAGCAGGGGACGTGGGGGACAATCCACAGGCTCCTACGACTTACCTACATTTCCTGTTTGCATCCCCATTGGGAAGGTGACCACACACCCAGGTTTTTCTGGAGTGATTCTTAGTTAGGCCTACTTCCTAATATCATTAAAAATAATGATCCCAACGGTCCCGACTTGGACAATAACTTAAGTGGTCATTCTATACTATTTTTACCCCCATTACACAGATGAGGACACTGAGGCTGAAAGAGGTGAAGCAACAGGACAGAGGTTGAATGGCCAGTGCATAAAACAAGGGCTGTGTCTCCAAGCAGATGCTAAGGAGAAGCTGAAACCTCTGGGCGTGTCCATCCATGAGGAATGATGAGGCTAACGGTGAGGCCTGGGGTGAGGGTATTAGAGTCTCCCCTCAAATCACACCTGGCGGAAGGCCAGCCTGCCTGGGGCAAGAGCCATGGAACATGTGATTTGCTTACAAAGAAGGGGCTCCATGTTCGGAATGTTCTAGGCCTCCCAGATTTCCAGCTTTAGCCTGTCTTGTCTGATGCCTGCAGCTGCTCATCTTACTCATGTTACCGTGATGGTGAGGTGGGACCATGTTTCAAAATTCAAAGCGAACCAGGAAAGGCTCAAGGTCATGTCAAACCGTTCATAGACCCATAAGTGCGGCTGTGACCCTCCTCCTGCATCTGGGGTAGACATAACTCGGTCGCCACAGCCTTCTTCCAGCTTAGCTGGGGATGTGCTTCCGAGCCCTTCCCAACACAGGGCTCCCATCACTCCTCCTACATCTGTCAAAGTCAATCTCCAAAAGAAACCTATTGGCCACATCTTAGGCGAAGTTCTCCCTCCAGTAGAGATGGAGTAAATGGTCTCCAAAGGTGCTATCCTTAGGATTTTTCTTATTTTGTGGTGCTTATATGTTCATGAGCCGGGAGCCCCGTGCTCTTCAGTGGAGTGAACAGGCTTGACTCCCACAGGTTTTTCTCTCCCCTAGGAAGACGCGGGATTGCTGTGACCATCATGGCAGCTTTCATTTTGACCCAAGACCTCCCACTTTCTCCTTCCTGAGATGTTCTAAATAGACTGCGACCTCTTTTCTGTCTCCCCTCACTTGCCCCATAATTGTTTCCAGACTGAGAAACCACAGATCAAAGCCTAGGTACATGGTCAAGTGGCTTCCAGCAAGCTGGTGGTGGGAACTCTGCACTGGTATCCACCAATGGCCTCAGTTATGTTTACTTGTAAAACTCAGTGGAAACCGTGAAAGAAAAGAAATGCAACTAATCCTTTTTCACTGGATCTGTGAATATTTATGAGGGCTGCTTGTTGGCTACCTAACACACGTCAGGTACGTGCTGTGTTAAGCTGCCAGGTTCTTTGTAACTCTACATCCGTGACTTGATGCAATTCTTCATAAGAAATCTCGCCAAGCAGCGATTGTCATCTTCATTGTACAGATGAGTGATGTCCCCAGTCCCACATCTAGTAGGAGGTGAGTGATTTGTTCTAATTTTGTCTACTTCCTCACTCTCCAGAACTTCCTGAGCTGTACAGGAGTCCCAAAGACCCCACAAGGAATGCATTAGCAAGCCCTTAGCTCTCTGACCGGCGACAGATGGGGAGTGGGGAGTGAAGGCATCAGTCCAGGAGAACAGACCACCTCCCCTCCAGGATCACCAGACGCAGGGGCTGAGGAATAGGAGTTGCAGATGCTGAAGACCATGGAATGTCAGAGCTGCAGATCGGGGTCTGGGCCATTCTTGGAAGATGGCAGTTCCACCTGTGCAAGCTGAATTAGGGACCCAGGTGCGGTCCGGAGCGATGAACTGGAAGCCAGCTCACAAGCCCATTGGCCAAGGCTCCAAACATCATAACTCAAGGACTAGCACTTTCACCTATCTTGTTTTTAGATCTTTCTGAAACCCTGATTAGCATGGGGGGCAAAAGCTCTGTATTCTCATCTTACTGAGGTTGGCACTGAAGCCAGAAAAAGTGACTTGGCCAAAGTCATACAGCTGGTAAGAGATAGAATCGGACCCAGGTGGGCCAGACTCCAAGTCCAGCACCTGTTCAGGAGGAGGGCATGTCTGTGGATTGTCCATGGGAGGCTTTACCCTTTCAGCTCCAACCACATCCAGCTGGCTGTGATGCCACACGGCTCCCCCTCATCTCTGAAGACCGACAGCAGAGTGACCTGGTGGGTTGATTAACCTGGTGGCCATTTCCAAAGAATGGGGAATGTGTACATAAGTTATAAAAATAAACACAATGAATTCCCGTGAACCCAGCTTATGAGACAGAATGACAACAGCCTGGACGTCTCTGCTGTCTGTCCTGTTTGGAATTTTCCCCCAGGGGAAGAGCCCCGTGCTGAATTCTGAGTACACCATTGTACTTTCTTCTAAACAGTTCTACCACACACACTTGCATCCCTTACAATGCATTGTTTCGTTTCCATGTTTTTGAACTTCATATGGATGCAATCATAGCTAATATTTATGCAGGCTTACTATGTTCATTTAAGCCACACACAGCCCTCATGAAGTAGGCATTATAATTATGCCCATTTTTCAGATGAGGACACTGAGACACAAGAAGTGTAATGGTCACGACCAAGGTTCCACAGAAAGTAGGTGGCAGAGCCGGGATTTGAACCCGCACAGGCTCCACATCTGCACTTGTCACTAAGATATGGTGTGACGTCATGCTGGAGGTATTTCTATGTCTGTCGGTCCCTGGGGCTGCCCTCCATTCATTTGTGCACCGCACCGCGCTGGCCTGAGGGTTGGGACGCAGGGGGAAGTACGTCCCAATGGCTTTCTGAGGCGGGTGCACTGGATGACTGCCCGACTACTGTCGACTCTCTCTCTCCACCTCCATGGGTCACCCCGTTCTTACCAGCAGGGCCTTCTTTTCTGCAAGCGTTTTTCTGCACTCACCCAAAGCCCCAGGTATGAACTGTAATGGATTAAATTTGGGTCCCTTGGCCAGTGCGTGGTTACGGTGTGGACACGGTCTAGGAGGTTCTGGATGTGGTTTTCCTTGGAAAGGGTCCCATGGAGGGACCTGGCAACACCCACTTTGCCCAGCGATCCAGTCACGTGCCATGAGGTCCCCCGATGTGATGGGAATGTGGTCTTCTCCCCACCAAAACCCGCAACTCCAGTCCAACCATGAGAAAAACACCAGGCAGGAGAATTGCAGTACATTCTACAAACGCTCTGACCAGCGCTTCTCACAACCATCGAGGTGTCAAAGTCAAGGAAAGACGAGGAAGCTGTCAGGGACCCGATGAGACTGAGGACACCTGATGACTGGGTGCAATGCGGTATCCCACCCGGGGCCCTGGACCAGAAAAATTAGGGAGACCCGAATAAAATCCACAGTTTGCTGAGTAATAGGGGTAAATGAGTGGGGATTATAAAGGACCTCCCTGCTCTATCCTGTCGCTTTTCAGCACATCTAAATTTATGCTAAACTGAAATTTTATTTTATTTTATTTTATCTTATTTTATATTTTTAGAGAAGGAGAGAAAAAGCACCTGCAGAGGGGAGAAGGGCAGAGAGAGAAAGAGAATTGTTTGGTTTTAGAGAGGGGGGGCAGAGTGAGAGGCAGAGAAAGGGAGAGAGAGAGGGAGAGAGAGAGAGAGAGAAACAGAGAGAGAAAGACAGAGAGAGAGACAGAGAGAGAGAGAGAATCCCAAGCAGGTCCTGCACTGTCAGCACAGAGCCCGATGCAGGGGCTCAAACCCATGAACCTCGAAATCATGACTTGAGCCGAAACCAAGAGTTGTTGCTTAATTGACAGAGCCACCCAGACTCCCCAGAGAGAGAGAGAGAGAGGATCTTAAACAGGTTTCATGCTCAGCTTGATCCTACAACCCTTGGATCATGACCTGAGCCAAAATCAAAAGTCATTAAGATGCCCCTGAAAAATTTATTTAAAAAAAAGTTGGGGAGAGAGAGGGATGCAAAACTTGAGAGACTATTGAATGCTGAAAATGAACTGAGAGTTGAAGGGGAAGGGGGAGGGGGGAAAAGAGGTGGTGGTGACGGTGGAGGGCACTTAAGGAGAAGAGCACTGGGTGTTATATGGAAAACAATTTGACAATAAAATATTATGGGAAAAAAAAGTAATGGTGGAAAAAGAAATCATGGCCAAAAAGAGACACCTCCTTTTTGCAAGACCTTCTCTTGTGTGATAGGACAGCAGGCCACCTTGACACCACGAAGCAGGGCAGGGAGAGAGAGAAGACAGCACTTGAGCATCTGACAGTATCGTCAAGCCTCTGATTTATCCACTTTTGCAACCCCACAGCCCCCACCTTTGTTTATGTGAGATAAAAATCCTTCCTATTAAAGTACTTTGGAGGTTGAATTCTTAGTTTTCTTTTTTCTTTTTCTTTTCTGTTACTTGCAGCTGAAAGCATCCTATCCGGTCCATTTCAAAACCCAGATTTGTCCTCCTGGACCAACCTGTGACCTCTCCCCTGTCTGTGTGCCCCCCCCCCCACCGCTTTGGTCTTAGGTCGTGCAGCCCAGGGTCCAGGCACCCTTGTGCCCATCAGTCCTGTGTGGGGCTTCAGCTTAATTAATCTAGTGTCGGCACGAGTGCCAGTGGGATCCCGGCGGGGCCTGGGAAGTGGTTGTGTTGGAGCGAAACAAAAGGGAGCCACTGGCCTGTGACAGCTGATATTAAAATGATGACAACTCACATCGTACCCAGAGTCGGTGCCTTATATTCCTAATAAATAATGGGTTACTGCGGGTTAAGTGTCTGTTGCCGCATTCCAATTGTTGATATTTAATTAGCTCTAAAATTAAAGTGTTCTTTTATGGCCACACTGCTAGGACTACTTTATCCCTAATTGATTGAGATTAAAGTGTCTCCCAAAGATCCCGCGTCCCTTTGTCAGCCCGAGTGTGAGAGGATTTTAATGAAAACGTTTGACATTTCAAAGTGTGACATAAATATCTTTAAATTAAGCAAAAGATGCTGGTGTTGTTATATTTCACAATCGCGGTGCTGATGGTGAGGAAATATTTAATAGGAATGGGGTTTGATGCGGGGGATGTGGCTCAGGGGGATTCGGGTTGGCAGTGACAAGGTGCTGGAAGGGGTCAGCCTTCTGTTATGGGGGACACCTTGGCTTGGGGTGGTTTTCCAGGTTTGGGGCCTATGGAAGGGAAGCCTCAGGAGCAGAGCTTCCTTGGGGCCCTACTGCTTGTCTGGAGAGCCAAGTTGGGGGAAGGAGTGTAGTGCGAAGGGGACAGATATGGGTTCAAATCCAACTCTGTCACTTACAGGTTGAATGACCTCGATGAGTTAGATGCTTCTGTGAATTTCAATTTCCATTTTTTAAAAAGTTTATTTATTTTGAGAGGGAGAGAGCGAGAGTGCATACTCGCATGTGAGGGGGTGGGAGAGTCCCAAGCAAGCTCTGTGCTGTTAGCACAGAGCCTGATGTGGGGCTCAAACCGGTGAACTACGAGATCACTACCTGAGCTAAAATCAAGAGTTGGACACTCAACTGACTGAGCCACCCAGACGCTCCTGAATTTCAATTTCCTAATGCTCAAATAGAGATAACGGCGTCTACTTCTCAGGGCCATCACGAGAATACGTTGCGATCATGTTGGCGAAAGAACAGAGCCCAGGCTGTAGCGGCTGCCCCAAACGGCAGCTGTTATCCGTCCCTCACATAAACTTCTGAATTCATATTTGAAGATGACTTTACTAACTACCTATGAGGAAGACAAAGTGAGGCTCTCACTGGTTAAGCCTACTAGTCACCCAACTCCAGACCTCTCTGCATTGGTAACATCTTGGGAAGCTGTACAGGACCCTCATCCTGGCTCAGCAGATGGTCTGAGCCACCTCTGTGCCACTTTCTATCAAAGTGTCTTTGAGCCAGGTGCTCCAGGCTCTCCCCTCTGACTTAGATCCAGTCCGGTCTCAAACACAAATGCATGTGCCCTTTGATTGCAATTGATTGCCTTGCATTCATTACTTTTTCTTGGTAACAAATTACCATGCAATGTAGTGGTTTAGACAACACACCCTTTTTAGCTCACAGGCTGTGTATCAGGGACCTGGGCATGGCTTAGCCAGGTCCTCTGTTTCCAGGTCTCTGACAAACTGAAATGAAGGTATTGGCCAGGGCTGTGGTCTCATCTGAAGGCTCGACTGAGGAAAGATCCACCTCCAAGTTTCTGTTGACTGCGGATTGGGAATTGAAACCTTAACCTCAATCACAGTCGCACCACTGTATAAACAAGGAACTAACTAATGTGTAACTAAGTCCACAATATCGTGCATTCTACCTCCCCTCAACCTTTCATCTCAACTCTGTCTCCTGATTTCAACTCTCCTTTCTGACTGCCAAGTCCTGCGAGACTCTGAATGACCAAATCCATTTGATGAGGATTATTGAAAATCAGGTGAGTGGTGAAGGCTGATTCTATTCCCTGGAAAGGGCTCAAAAAGACTTAATCCCACTTCCAACTATGGCTGGAGCCATCTGTCCACGTGGTGTCACATCCCTTCATCCATTCTACCCAAAGGAGTCCCTGGAAGTTTGAAAGTTTGATAGACTCAAACCTGCTCCTTGATGCTTTCACCAGTGAATCTGTGCACCATATTAACTACCCTTGTGATAGTCTGCCATTTGTCCAATATTCTGCCTCTGGCCTACTCCACACACAGTAGAGTGGCACTAACTGACTCCTTGTGGTCGGATGGAACTATATGAATCCTTCTGACCAATGAGTTGGGTCACTTCTCGGTTGAGTATTCAATGGCTTACCTGAGACTCACTATGGCTCTCTTTCCCCTCTGCCATGTTGCCCAGCAAATTTCCTGGTGGGGGCTGATCCATTAGCCTGGATTCTGGGACAGGGTTAATGACGACACAGGGACAGTTCCCCTAGAGAAACAGAGCAGAAATTAGAAATAGACTTCAAATCTTTGCATGACTGAGATGTTAGAGTTGCCTGTTATGGGCGACTCACCTATTCCATCCCAACTAGCGCATCCGCCTTCTCAGAACCACGTTTAGCTTTATGTCCCAGCCATTGAGGGAAGGGCAAGTAGGATAAACACTAGGGAAACTGGGATGTTTCCTTGCAAGTCTACAGATGTTTGCTCCACTGACAGTTCGTCAGCGGCACACGCACAGCATGGAGGTTGTAGGAAGCCGGAGTAACAAGCTGCAAACCTGCATAATGCCATATCCCACTGAATGTGGCATGAAACCTACCGAGATCCTCGCCACCAAGAACATAATCTCCTGGAGACCGTACACACGCTGCAGATCTGATTCGAGCCCCACACAGGTATCAGGTCTGCTTCACTGCTGCACATTGGCTCTCCTTCAGCATGCCTGGATTTTAGGGAGAGAACCTATATCTGTGCACGTCACGCTGTTTTCCGCTCACACTAGGCTCAGCACCTTCATGGAGTGGACACAATCCCAGGCTCTGGCGCGAGGGGGCTGGTGGGAACGTTTGTGCATCCTACTCCGGTGGATCTTCCTTTCCACAGCTTTGTCTATGGACAAAGAGAGGTTGAGAGAGGATACTGAGCCGGAGAGATTACAAAATATATTATTTTCTGGGGTTTGGATGATCTGCTCAAATAAATCACTTGGCTCATGAAGTTCAAACACACTTACGAAGAATAGCAGATGCCGATTAAGTTTGACAATTAGCTTTGGGAATAGAAAGCGAATCGGAAGCGCAGTTCTGACAGCAGTGGTCTGGTCCTGCCTTCCTGAGGCTATCTACTGATGTTCGTTAGCCACAGCACACGCACACGCATGCACACACACACCAGCTCTCACGTGGCAACGGGCATTCACAGCCACATTCGTTTCTTTACATCTCTGCGCCATCACCTTGAGGGAATGAGAGAACAAAGACACACGGGTTCATATCCCAGGAGAGGCCCAGGCAGGAACACTAGAGATACCAGTCCTCAGAGGCGTCTGTATAGCCACAAGCAATTTAAAAAAGTAAATGGGGGTCAAACTCTATCAGGGGAAGCCAGTGACAGAATCTCCACGGCCCAGGACATAAATTGTGTTCAGACTCTCGCTTCTAAAATCCCTGTTCCCCTCTTATCGCATCACACAGGATTTCCATCTTCTCTCCAATCCAAACTCCAGCATCCACGCCTGGCCCGCAGACAAGCTCACCAGTTGCGTTCACTTTAGGTGGCTTGGTTCGAGGGCGGAACAGGCTTCCCAGTGCAAATTGGGAAAATCCCCAAGGCACAGAAGCCAAGGTAGAGGTCCTCAGGCCCCTTCAGAAGAGGGAGGGAAGCTCATCCCTACCCACAAAGGCACCCTTGTTCTGAGAACCGCATACCTTTGAGATCTGCTCAGCTGCACCTAGGGTTGGGGTGATCAGAACACGATGAACCATTCTGGCTCCAGAGCAAATGCCTACGACCGAGTCTGCCCTAAACCAGCACAGAGATTGCCCCTAAAAGAGTCTCTTCCTGGACTTGGGTGGTGGTGCTTCGGAGAGCATGTAGGGAGCCCGCCAGGCTGGAGGGGCCACTTGACACCGGCATGGGTGCCAGCAGGCAGGAAGGCTTTCAATGGCGTTGGTGTATTCCTGCCTAGGTCTGTTTTCTGTTCTGACTGTCCGTAATGGGATTTAATTGTAATGATTTGGTATTGAATTCCCCTTAACAATCAGGGGGAATGGGTCCTGACTGTTGATAAATGTGTTTGCAAATAGAGGAATGACTCACCGTGTGTGTGTGCAACTCTGCTCTTGGTGTGCCAAAAGTGAGAGTAATCAGGATGGTGGGCCAAGGGCAGGAGGTGGGACCAGACCTTGGCCTTCTAGGTGGTGAGGGGTGGGTGTTGGAGGCTGCCCCAAGGTCTTCCCTCTATGGGCTTGTGGTAGGGCTGGGTGATGTGGGTGACATGTGATCAGTCGTACGTGCGCAGGTAGGTTCAAACTTGGGCTGTGAAGGTTTCGAATAATGAATATCATCAATATTTATGTGATATACTGGATGGTGATAAATATTAGAAATATATTACCACTGTTCTCAGCATTTTATGTGTATGATGTAATCTTCACAGTCCTGTGAGGTAGAGAATACTGTTATGTCCCAAGGAGAGAGTTAATGCTGAGTCACCTCCTGAGGTTACACAGGCACAAAATAGAAAGGCTGGGACTAAAGGCTAGGCCGTCTGGGGTTCCTGGGTGGCTCAGTCAGTCAAGCGTCTGACTTTGGCTCAGGTCATGATCTCGTGGTTCATGAGTTTGAGCCCTGTGTCCAGCCCTATGCTGTCAGCTCAGAGCCTGGAGCCTGCTTTGGATTCTGGGTCTCCCTCTCTCTCTGCCCCTCCCCTGCTCATGCTCTCTCTCTCTCTCTCTCTCTCTCTCTCTCTCTCTCTCTTTCAAAAATAAAAAAAACATGAAAAAAATTTAAATGGGTCACCTGGCTTAACCATCCAACTTCAGCTCAGGTCATGGTCTCACAGTTTGTGGGTTGAGCCCCGTGTCATGCTCTGTGCTGACAGCTCAGAGCCTGGAGCTTGCTTCCTCCCACTCTGTGTGTGTCTCTCCCTGCTCCTTCCCTGTGCATGTTCTCTCTCTCTCTCTCTCTCTCTCAAAAATAAACATTAAAAAAATTTTTAAAAATTAAATCTAAGCCATCTGGCTCCAGAGTTCACAGCTAAACTGCCATGCTGTGCTGTTAACTATAAAGTTCCGTATGCGCCTGTATTGATCAGAGATTAGTGATCTCCTGCTGTGTAACAAATCACCCCAGAACATAGCAGCTTGAGAAAACACACACTTATGATCTCAGAGTGTCTGGGGTCAGAAATTCGTGTGTGCCTTAGCTGGAGACTCTGTTCTGGGGTCAGGTGTTAGCTTCGGATGAGGTCCCGCCATAAATGAGGTCCCACAGACGAGGCTCGACTAGGGGAGGACTCACCTCCAGCTTCACTTCTGTGCTGTTGGGAGCCTTCCAATCCTTGATTGTTGTTGAACTGAGCATGTTAGCTCTTAGGGGGCTGTTGGCTAGATATTGCCCTCAAACTCTCGTCACCCAAAGAAATCCAGCAAGGGAGAAGTTCCACCAGCGAGTAAGAGGTCATCATCTTTTATGTTTTTTTAAAAATTTTTATATTTATTATTGAGACAGAGAGAGACAGAGCCTGAGCAGGGGAGGAGCAGAGAGAGAGGGAGACACAGAATCTGAAGCAGGCTCCAGGCTCTGAGCTGTCAGCACAGAGCCCGACGCAGGGCCTGAACCCACGAACCATGAGATCATGACCTGAGCTGCAGCCGGATGCTCAACCCACTGAGCCACCCAGGAGCCCCTCTGGTTTTTTTCTTTTTTTTTTTTTTGAGAGACAGAGAGAGGCAGCACTAGCAGAGGAGGGTCAGAGAAAGAGGGAGACACAGAATCCGAAGCAGACTCCAGGCTCGGAGCTGTCAGCACCAAGCCCGATGTGGGGCCGAACCCACGAACCATGAGATCATGACCTGAGCCGAAGTTGGACGCTCAACCGACTGAGCCACCCAGCTGCCTCCTCGTCCATCATTTTTTAAAGCTGATCTTGGAAGTGACATCCCATCACCTTTGTCATATTCTGGTCGGAACAAGACACCAGGCCAGCCTGTACTCGAGCAGAGGAGATACCAGGAAATGAAAGATCGTCTTAGACACTCTTAGAGTCAGTCTGCCAGAGAGGAACGGAGGCTAGTCAGGTCCACTGCCCACAGCCCACATCTCAGAGTGGGTAAACCTTCTGCAAAGCTTAGGCTTTCCTGTCAATGTGTAGAGCATGTCACTTCTAGTCCCAAAGCAGCTCCTAGAGAAGGCAACCCCCTGGTAAGTTTCTTCCCTGTCCCTTTCTGTAGGAGTGAAAATGAGTAGACAGAATCCTATTTCTGAAAATGGTGCTAAATACTGCGATGCAGCCATCAGTATAAAACAATTTCCCACTAACAATGTCCATCCCTAGCTTTTTATCTACCTCTCATTGTTGAGAGATTGATCCATTTGTTAATGCAGACATTTTATTGAGCATTTGCTATGTAATTGGCCCAGTGCATCCTAGCAAAGACCTAGAGACAGAACATACAGTCCCTGTCTTTAAAGAGCGCAAGTGCTAACATCTGGACAAAAGATCTTCAGATGTAACACAGTTCCAGGAAGAGAAGACTAAACTAGAGCCTTTCCGATTATAACCGGATGACATGAGTTACAAAAGAGGTTAGTGGAGGATGCCATGGGAATCCGGAGAAGAGTGAGCTCATCCAGGCTTGGAGGGGGTGGTGCTTATGGGACTTACTTTCCAGGGGAGGTGATGTTTGAGCTGGTTGCGGAAGGGTGATGAGGAATTGAGGAGGTGGTGAGAGAGAAGAAAAGAATCCCCAGAAGCAAAAACACAGCCTGTGCGAAGGTCTGGAGGCTTGACAGAGCTATGCATTTTCTGAGAATTGGAAGTCGTCTGGTAGGGTGTGAGCCCGTGTTTCAGGCTGAAGGTGCCACAGGTGGCTGAGAGCAGGTCCCAGGGACTGCTAGAAACAATACTGCCGAGGTTGGGAGTCCTCAAGACGGCGCTCAAGTTCAATGCTTTCCTAGAAGGACTTGTAGAACTCAACAAATGGTTATGCTGGTGGTATCTTTATTACAGCAAAAGGACACAGGTTAAAATCAGCAGTGGGAAGAGGTACGTGGGTCAGGGCCCAGGAGAGGTTGAGTGTGGGGCTTCCAGATCTCCTCTCCCAAGAGAGTCTTACAGACAGCATTTTCTTCTCCCAGCCATGATATGCGCTAACACTCATAGGGTATTGCCCCTCAGTATGCTCAGAGCCTTGGTGTCCAGTGAGTTTGTTGGGGCTCAGTCCTATAAGATCTGGTTGACAGCCTGCGTGGTTGACCTTAGTTTCCAGCCCCTTGGAAGTCAAGCTGATCACCATGTGGCCCCAGACATCCCCACCCGAGACCTCTGGAAATCATGTTGAAGCATAGACTATCTGTCTGTCCCAAGGTCCACAGGTCAACAGACATTCTTATCAGGCAGGACATTGTAAGAGCTTAGAAATGAACTTCCAGGGGCACCTGGGTGGCTCAGTTGGTTAAGTGGCCAACTTTAGCTCAGGTCATGATCTCACAGTCTGCGGGTTTGAGCCCCATGTCAGGCCCTGTGCTGACAGCTCAGAGCCTGGAGTCTGCTTCAGATTCTGCATCTCCCTCTCTATCTGCCCCTCCCCCCTCTCAAAAATGAATAAACATTTAAAAAAAGAAGTGGACTTCCAGGAGCTGAGGGAAAAGGCCAATCTGAGGGCAGGGTTAATCTTTTACTACACAAATAGAGACCAAGTCTCTGACCTCAAGAAGTATGTATCTGAGTGGGGGAGACAGACGGACACACACGTCCCCACACACAACCACCGCCACCAATAATTAACCAACATTACAGCTACAGAGGGTCGCAAGCACTGTGAGAGAAGGAGCCTGGGATCCCTCAAGGTGCTGAGATGGATGAGCAGAGATTTCATGAATGGGATGGAGAAAAAAGACGTCATGGAAGAGGCCACTATTGAGTTAAGACCTAAAGAATGAGAATACACAATTCTGTAGAGTAGGAGCAGGAGTGAAGGCCTTCCAGCCGATAAAATGGCAAGGACAAAGGTGTAGAAGGCTTGGTAAGGTCAAAGGACAGAAAGGAAACTGATGCAGCTGAAAATATTCAGCCGGAGGGAGCGGGGCATGCGACAGACCTAGAAGGGATCGTGATGCATGAGCTCTGCGGGTCACTGTAAGGGTTGGAAATTTATTCTAAGAGCAATGAACATGAAGCACATGAATCCAGCGAGCTGATTGCATTTGATTTCCAACTCCAGGGGAAGGGTGATGAGCAGGGAAACACAAAACAAACCCATACAAGACCAGTTATCATGCGGGAATGCACCCTGGGGAGAGGGTCTCTTAGAGAACCAGCTGGGAAGACTGCTCTGGGGAGAAAGAAAAGTGACAGATGAGAAGCAGAGAGACTCTCCCGAAGGCAAGAGAGAGAATCTAAGGCCTTCATTTCTTTGCAGAGCTGGAAAGCACTCTTGGTGTCTGGTGTCTGTTCTGTGGCCTGTGATGGCAGGTGGAGGAGCAGAATCGGAGTGGAATTCCAGGGACCCTTTCCCAAGAGAGCCGATTGCACTCTGTGCAAAGTTGGGAGCCTGGGGTGGAAGTCAGTGTGTGTGTGTGTGTGTGTGTGTGTGTGCATGTGTGTGCGTGCATGCGGGCGTGTATGTAAGGGTGGGGGGGATCTCATTTCTTGAGCCTCTCTCTGAGATTGAATGCAATTTTGTCATCTCATAATTCAACTTTTATAGACAAGTCTGTGCAAGATGTCATGGCAAGATCTGCATGTGCGACCTCCCCAGGGCGATGGAAAAGGAGGTAGAGAACCTTCTTCTGGGAGCAGAGGTAACGCCTGCAAGGTCTCCATGAATGCACCCAAGGGAGAAGGGACTGCAATGGCCCGAGGGGAAGCCCACACTCTCCAGGAACATTGTGGAGGCAGCTTCGAGGGTGGTGAGGACCCTTGTGCCACACGGAAGCTTCCACCAGCTCAGGGCATGTCTGTGTCATATAGCCAAGATGTCCTCCAAAGCCAGACCCCCTATCTACTCCAGCTTCAGTGTAGCCTGGTCTTGGAGGAGGATCACTCTGGTTCCTCCTTCCTTCAGGGGCCCAGGATAGACCCGTGGCTAGCCATGATGGGAGAGAAAAATAAAGCAGGGTCATGAGATAGTGGCATCGGGAGGTGCGGACAGAACATTTCCGGCTTCTGCCTCAACATCATTCCATCAGAGGGTCTTCTTCGACCCTCCTATACAAAATAGCAGCCCCCACTGCCCCTTCCCCATTCAGGCTTCCAGGCCAAGCCTCGGATTTCTGCTCTGTTCTGTGTCACAGTAGGCTGACCAAGGAGACGACATCGCCCAGGCCCCCTTGCTCTCTGACTTCCTGTGGGGCTTGGCCAGCGGACGTCTCCGGGAGGTCCCTCCTTAGTGGATGGCAGGTTGGCTGAGATCCTGCTGCCTTTAAAGCTCTGGCTCTTTCCAGGTTTTGGAGCCCGCTCTTCCCCTCGCTCCTTCAGGCCCGGGAGCAGAGCCAGCTGGCTTCCCGCTCCGGCTGGTCCGGGTGACTGACCCTCCCTGAATTGCTTCCTCTTGACCTTGCTCACCTCTTCTCCCCTGTATGAAACCTTCCCTATGATGCCAGTTGAGGACCCATCTGCTTCCTGCCTCATTCCTGACTCACGCCTCCTCCCCGCCCATGATCTTTAGCCTCCCCCTCCCCTGCTGTATTTCGCTTTAAAGCATGGATCGTTACCTTACACTGCATTATATATATGTATCAGTCTATTTCTATGGTCTTTCTTTCTCTCTACAGTGCACGCTGTGTGAGGGCAAGTGACTCTCTGATGGTAAAACCCACATCCCTCATCCCTCTGGCCCACCAGCCTTTAGGGTGCTTCTGCAAAGAGCTGAGGTCGGCTGTGGGGTGAGGTTCTCAGGTACCCAGGCCCCGATGGGAACTCAGAAGATGCTGGAGGCCGGGAGGGCGGGAGTTTGTGGGGAGGAGGGGTGTGAGGCGTTTCTGTCCGGGGCCACACTCACCCCGGGAAATAAAACGCTTTCACCTTTATTAGCACTGATAAGAATAATAGTCCATTCTCCAGGCTTTTAAATCTTACTCCATCATCATTTTCCAAGTGAAGCTGCTGAGCAGAGCGGGAGCGACAGGCCTGATGAGGTTAAATCATCCTACGTGGCTGACGCGTCTGCCAACACCAGACCCTAGGGAGAGCGGAAGTCCTTCCCGTTCCCCTTGGAGACCACCGGCAAGAAGGGGAAGATTCTTGAAGGCAAGGGCTGGACCAGAGTCTTCGGACGCTGCGTCTCTGCCCCTAGCTTGACCCAGCTCCTCAAAATACTCATAATTCCAGGGGTGAAGCCCACGGGTTCTAAGCCCAGACTGCCTGTGTTGAAATCCTGGCTCTGTACTTCGTCACTGTGCAGCCTGGGGCAAGTTATTCGACCTCTTTGGCCCTCTGGTTCCTCACTTATTTTTTTTTAATGTTTATTTATTTTTGAGAATGGGAGAGAGTGTGCACAAGCAGGGGAGAGAGGGAGAGAGAGGACCGGAAGCTGATAGCCCAGAGTCTGAAGCAGGGCTCAAACTCATGAACCGTGAGACCATGACCTGAGCTGAAGTCGGATGCTTAACCGACTGAGCCGCCCAGGGGGGGCCCCTTTTTCCTCACTTTCAAAATGGAGGAGGTAATAACGGTGGGTAATTATGAGACTTGCCGTGTTTAAGTGGGTTAATACGGGGAAAGTGCCCAGTGTCAGGTGCATGGTAAGCGCCTGCCCATTTGGTGGTTGTTATTATTAATGAGGAGCTTACTCTGTGTCAGGTGTAACCCAGGCAGATGTCTTCATCCCTGACGAGATGAGGACATTGATGCTTGGTGAGTTTAATCACCTGTATCCAAGGTCACACACGCCTTGCTGAGGGCAGAACCATGATTTGAGACAGGAGGAGGGCCTCCGGGTGGCTGTCCCCGGTAACTTTCCCTGCTGCTCCCCGAGGTGAGTCACAGGGTACAAGTTCGGGCTGGGGCTCAGTCAAGCTGCCAGAATGCAGCTGAAGCCCAGGGGGGGCTGAGGAAGAGTGGGGCTGGGGATCCCCAGGGCAGGGGACCCTGTCCGGGAACCACATGTCCCTGTTCCCCTCCACTAGCAGGGACCATACCCACCTCCCTGAGACATAGGGCCCCTTGGGAAGGTCACGTGTCTTCCGGCATGACAAAATGGGGTAACTGGGGAACCAGGAGCAGATGTCACCTGGATGGGGGGCACCGGGGGTGGGTGAGGAGGGCAGCAGGGAGCACACTCCACGGAGGGCAGGGACACACACCCACTCAGCCGCAGACAGCACTATTCATATCGATCTACCTTATTTTCAAAAGCAAATTGATCTTGGCTTTTAACAACTTATGTAGGACAGAGAAGTCTCTGGAAATCTCTTCATGTGGTGGACAGCCTGGGGCCACCATGTTTGCAAGTGCATGACCGTGAGGCCTCCATCCCCTCCTCCCTGCCCCCCACCCAGTGCCAAGGTCAATGGCAAAGCTTCCAGCCTCAGCAGGGGACTTCAGGCCCAAAATGGAGGCAGGAGGATGAGATCACAGGGTCTGCTCTTGCTTTTGACAAACTGATTTGCCCCAGACCTTCTGGCTGGGGAGGGGACGATGTCATCCAGGATGGGCGAGATTTGGAGATTTAGAGGCAGGTTAGGAAAACCAAGGCTTCTTCCAATGAGACAGAGAGAGGAGGGCACTGGGAAGGACAAGCCTCCAAGATAGGTTTCGACCAGACAATTCTGCAAAACAGCCTGGCCTCCTCTCTCCAGAAGAGTTCCTCCAGGGGCCATCTGCCCCTTCCAGAAGAGCCAGTTGCTGAAAATGTCAAGACTATTTACTCACAGAGCAGGTGACAAGAATGCCTCTCTCCAGTAATTAAACAGGAGGGCGTGCGATGTAGAGCTAATGTCCCCGTGTCCCTGGGGCAGAGTGACCTGAGCACTGCAGATAGGGGTCATCGTGGGGCCTTCCTGCCCCGCCCCCCCACAGTGGCCATCATGGCGGGTGGCCTTGATGCCCGGGGGAAAGGAGAAGCCCCCGTGAGCCGTGAGCCCCCAGGAGTGACGTGCGTGCTCTTGCGTCCTTTGCATAGAGAGACAAGTGCCAAGGCTCTTAATAAAGGGAGGGAGGCGAGAGTTGTTACCCATCACATGAACCCGAGATGAAATTTAGCAGCCTGAGGTGGGCATTCACCGCTGATAAAGATCCGTCTCCCTGCCAGCGGCAAGTGCTGCTTTAAAAACTAATGTATAATTTGAATGTGCCGTTTGGGAATGGGCTTCCACGGGGCGGCAGCTGAGACTCCACGGTGGCTTAAAGGCCCTGGCGGAGCGTCTGGAGGGGAGAGGCAGGCACGGGTGCTGGCTGAGAGCCGGTGACCAAAGTGTGGAGGGCGTCAGCCGCTTTCCCGCCAGGCAGGGAGCCGGAGTGTTTGGGACAGAGCTTCCCTGTGAAACCTCAAGCCTTCCAGGAGCAGGTGAGTAGGTGACCTCCCTGGCCTCTGAGCAGGTCTGGCCATGGGACAGAATGCCAGGGGTGTCCCCTGGAGGGAGTGCTCCTCGGAAAGAGTGCTCCCCGGAGGAAATGCTCCCCGGAAGGACGGCTCACCAGAGAGATTTCTCTTCTGGAGGGAGTGCTCCCATGGAGGAAGCGCTCCCCAGAGGAAGTGCTCCCCGGAGGGGCTGCTTCTCAGGATCAGTGCTCCCCAGAGGGAGTGTTCCATGAAATGAGTGCTCCCTAGAAGGAATGCTCCCCAGAGGAAGTGCTCCCCCAAAGGGACTGCTCCCCGGAGCAACTGCTTCCTGGAGGAAGCACTCCCCTGGAGTGCTCCCTGGAAGGTGGCTGCAGGTCAGCAGGAGGTGGACCTTGTTGAAAGAACTTCAGGCAGAGTTGGCCCCTCACCACACCTATCATGGACCGAACCGGGTCCTCCCTCCAAATTCATGTCCCCCTGGAACCTCAGAATGTGTCCTTAATTTGGAAATAGGGTCTCCGCGGGTTAATTAGTGGAGATGAGGCCACACTGGATTGGGAGGACCCCCATCCAATGACTGGTGTCCTTATAAGAAGAGGAGAGGGTGCAGAAAGACAGAGCGAGAAGGCCGTGTGAACACAGAGGCCAGGGGTGGGGTGAGAGCCTCCAGGCCAAAGAAAGCCAGGGACTGCTGGCAGCCCCACAAGCCCGAGAGACACGGACTCCTCCTCCGTCAGGGCCTCCGGAAGGAACCAGCTGTGCCGACACCTTGGTGTCTACCTTCTGGCCTCCAGAACTGTGAGAGAATCAATCTCTGGTGTTTGGAGCCCCCCAGTTTGTGGTACTTTGTTGCAGAAGCTGTGGGAAACTGATGGACCCCCATGTGCTCAAGACCTGGAGGCTGGCCGGCTGATGGTCAGCTTTAAAAAAAATTTTTTTTAATGTTTTATTTATTTTTGAGAGAGAGAGAGAGAGAGAAAGGGAGAGACAGTGTGAGCAGGGGAGGGTCAGAGAGAGAGGGAGACACAGAATCTGAAGACAGGCTCCAGGCTCTGAGCTAGCTGTCAGCACGGAGCCTGATGTGGGGCTCGAACCCATGAACCATGAGATCATGACCTGAGCCGAAACTGGACGCTCAACTGACTCAGGCACCCCTGATGGCCAGCTTTTATCCAAACTGCCCTAGGGGTGTTCTGGGCACTCGAACCCAGCCATGGAAAGCTGTATGGCTTCTTGCCACTTGGCCATATTCTTCCCCATCCTCTTATTTTGCAGATGGAGAAATAAAGGTGCAGCAGGCTAGGGTCCAGCTCTGACTTTCTGTGCCACGCTTGGCGACAGGTAGAATTTGGAACAGGCCAGGAACATGGTGATTCTGAGTCTCCTGGGCCCAGCAGGTCCCTAACTCTGTCTGGATCACGGTGGCCAAACTCAAGAGAGGCATTCAGGTCCCAGGAAGCTCTCCCCTTGTCCTCATTGGCACCAGGCTAATGTCCCTGTCTCTGCTGTGTGATAGGGACCAAGCTCCCCATCCTCCTCCCCTACCACCACCCTCGGCCACCCGGATGGGAAGACTCACTCTCATACACCAGCTCACAGACCCGACTCCAACTCGAGGACAGAGATCTGCTGGTGGCCTGAGGGAGGGCTCCTCGGTGGCAGCTAAGGGGCCGTTGGCTTGTCGCTGGCGGTGCGGGCCGCGTGGGCGCCCCGTAAGCAAGCACATCGATAATCATAAAAGGAGGTAAAGTTTATTGTTTGAGCCGTTCCTGGTCCTGGAAGAAAAAAAAACAATGTAGGAATTGCAACGATGAAAGATTTACGGCATCTGTCAGCTCAGATAGAGGGGTTGGCTGGAATTATTGCAGCCAGGAAGAATTGTGTCTCAGGATCTGCCCCAGGTATTAATTTGTGGCGGGCTTATCCTGTCAGGAACATACAATGCTCATGGTGTCGAGAAGTAATACTTTAAAGGGCCTGAGCGCCAATTGGTTGGGAGTTGGGAGTTGGAGCCCGGGAGGCCCCTGATCCCCTTAGCTAGGTTTTCCAATAAGTTCCAGATGAAAAGCATGAGCCTGCTGAGTAATATCATCTTTGGAGACTCTCAAACTAGATTTGTCCCCGTCTATTGTGCCAGCTCGTGGATCATCTTCCTCCCTGACGCCCGGAGCAATGCCTTCTGTGCTGCTCACTCCCCGGGGTCCAGCAGGCTGCGGGCACCGCTGCTCCTGGCTGATGGTCCCGACTCCCGAGTCCCAGGTCCACAGGTCCCTCGAGACCCCAAGCCCTGCAGCCCTCTTTCCATGAGTTCAAAGGGAAGGGCGGTGACGTCACCAAGTGGAAGGTCATTGCTGCCCATAGACCATTGAGGAAAGGGCGTCCTATGACCCCCCAACTGCCCACCCCCAACCAAGGCACTTCTTTTCTCGCAGCCTGGGGATCAACCAGTCCTGCCGGAGAGCCGATCACCCCAGTCCTGCTACCCTTCTCCTTGGTCTTGGGGTGTCCCTGTCCAATATGAGTTTTGCCAAATGCCATATCCCCAACAGGAAATAGTCCAGAGGGGCAAACGGCTGGCACTCTCTTCTTTCAAGTTCCTATATTATTGTAATCTGAAGGCTTTCACGCCTTGTGAAATGCTCGCTTCTCTTTCACCCCCTTCTTTTGGTCCAGGCCCTTCCTGGAACCAGATTATACCAGCAGAGATTGGGGCAGGGAGGGGAGGAGACAGATGAGGAGACGAGAGCTCCTGGACCTCTCCAGGGGCCACCCCCACCCCTCCCTCCCTCCCATGAGGCCACAGGGAGCCAACAGGAGAGGGGACAGGTGACCTCAGGAAGGACTGCACTGGAGGGAAGGAGTTAACATCGTGCTGGCTATTGGGGTGTGGAGGGGGCTGGCTCAGATGACATCTGGGGTCTCGGAAACCAGCCGAAGACCCAGGCAGCACCAGGCTGTGGGAACTCTGGGCTGATGAGGAGGGGGGATGCCCCAGAGAAGCTCTGTGGTGTGGTGGGGAGTCCAAACCCGGTCTTAGCCGGGCTGGGGGCAGCTCCAAGCCAGGGATGGCCGGATTTGCTCCTGTGGATCAGGGGAAACTCTGGAGGTCCGATTCTCCCTCTGCCCTTTGTTTCAGGGAATTTCTCTCCTTCATCAGGGCAGAGCACCAGGCAAGCCCTGCTGAGCACAGGGCGGTGGGTAATCAGAATGGAGAAGTAGGTCTTTCCACTGAAGGCCTTGCCTGGGGAGCACAGCTCCAGACCAGTGCTCCAAGGGCTCGGGAAGGCAGCCTGAGCAGCCCGGCCTTGGTTCTGGACCTGAAATGTCCCAGCTTGGTGGAAGGTTTCTCCCCGCCTGAGGCCAGCATCCACTGTGGCCCACGAGGGGACAGCAGCTGGGGCCGGAACTCTGCCCTTGGGTCCTTCTTGGGCTGCACGGTGGACCCTGGGAATCCAGAAGCATTGGCTGGAACGGGGCCAGATCAGTATCCCTGAGCTGGAGGCACCAGCCGGGGCTCCTTGCGGAGGGGAGAGGAGGAAAGGTCAGTGCCTTCCTGATGAAGCGAGGGCCACTTTTTAGTTTAAGTTTATGTGTTTATTTTTGAGAGAGAGAGAGCACGAGCAGGGGAAAGGCAGAGGGAGAGGGAGAGAGGGAATCCCAATCAGACTCTACACTCAGCACAGAGCCTAATGCGGGACTCGATCTCACAAACTGTGAGATCATGACCTGAGCCAATATCAAGAGTTGGATGCTTAACTGACTGGGCTGCCCAGACGCCACGCAAGGGCCGCTTTTCAACAGTGACGTTGGCCGTGGTGGAGGATGGGGGGTGGGGGTCTCACTGAGTCACTGGCAGGCTAAGCAGGCGTGAATGGCCAGCACCTCAGTCTCTCTGGGGGCAGCGAGGCCTCCTGCTCTGCCGACGGTCCCGTGGCAGGCTCCACTTGGTCGGTGGCTTCCTGAAAGCCCCAATCCTTGGTGCCACCTGGGAAGGGACAGAAAGAGCTGGAAGAGGGAGAGGAGAACAGGCTGGTGGCGCTTTTGCCCTTGACTGGGGTCAGAGGAGGAGGTCAGAGGAGGCTCTTCCGGCCTGGGTATAAATCTGTATTCTTTTGGTTTAGAGCAAAAAGTAAAGGGTACATGGGGTGCAGGTGTCCTCATGGCCAAGAGCAATTTAAAAGTGAAAGAACAATTTTCTCACGTTGATCAGATATATCAAAGGTATGTGTTTCTCCCCACTCCAACCCCCTCCAGCCCCCACCTTCAGACTCAGGGAGAGGGAATTTTCTTCCAGGACCTGCACTGTGGCTTCAGGGCTGCACCCAAGGTGCCCTTGGTCTTTGCAGACCTCTGACCTCCAGGGAGCGGGGAAGGAGGGTGTAAGGGAGGCAAACGTTTGTCCCCAGAAATCCACTGGGTGGGTGGGTTTTGTCGCTTGGGTCTGCGGGCCCAGGCCCAGACCTGCTCACCTCCTCAGAAGGACTTCTGCTGGGATTTGAGGAGTGATGACAGGTCACAACCTTGGTCCCACCACCGAGCCTAGGACCAGTCGAGTGATGGACGCACGCATCCGGGAGACAGAGTTCCAAATCTCAGTTTTATCCCCAGATAATCTGGGTTGGCATGGAGGGGGTGGCGGGGTCACAGTGGGGTTCCACAGGCTCCTGGCTGAATTGCTGATACCCCCCAAATGGCGCCCCTCACTGGTCCAGAAGCGGAAATCTCTGCCCAGAGACTCTTCACAGGGATGCACAGATCCGAAGGCAACCTTCTCATGGATCAGGAGAGAGTGAGGCCCAAGGAGCAGAGCTGGTGGTTCCTAGCTGGGTCATCTTCCCCAACAGACTGACGGACCCTGCGAAGGAAAGAATGAGGGGCAGGAGGGGGGTGGCTCCCCTCCAATGTCCTCACAGGGGCATTGGTGACCGGCTGGGAGGTCTGTTCAGGGCCCTGCATTGCACTGGGCTTGCCACGGTCTAAATGCCACCATGAACCACCCCCACCGCATTTCCAAACATCCCTTGGACGAGCCCGAACTGAGAGCCACTGAGTCACGGAGACCTACGCAAGGCGAAGCCAATGACCCACCCCTTCCCATCAGTTTGAGGTAAGACCCTGGTCGGGAAACCCCCACCCCACCCCCTCAGGGTAACTTGCTAAAGAGGCAGGTCTGGCCCAGGCTCTGAGGCAGGAGAGAGTGGGTCTGAGAGGCTCAGATGACAGAGAGGAGGGAGGGGACTAAGGAGGTGGCCCAAGGGTGTAGGGCGAGGTGCACTGGGGACTTTGGAACGCAGAGGGAGGCATTAGCACAGGCTGCAGAAAGCGCTACCTAGGTGTCAGGATTGAAAGGTGTGCCTCATTTAACCTGCAGGTGAGACGTGAAGGGTTCTTTCTACTCTATGCAAGAGCCACCTTTCCTCCTTGGCTTCCAAACACCCCAAAATGAGCCCTCAGAGGAATTCTCGGGGTTCCCTCACTGCTTATTCCCTGCTGCTGAGAAGGACCTTTGGCCCCTGTCAACCCCTCCGCTTGGCCCTGGAGGTAGGGCTGTGGCGCGGTCTCTCCCTGAATCCCCTGGGAGGGGGGAGTGGGGGGGTCTGGACGTCCTGCGGGGCGGGGGGG
>PJEM01002052.1:78964-102950 GCA_004023845.1 Helogale parvula | reverse complement strand
AGGGAAGTCTGCACTCCCTAGGTTAGGTGGGGCGCTGCATCTGAGGGTGCCGTGGCTGGCCCACAGTCCGTCCTCAGTGATGGTGGCTGTCGTATTCATCCCTCAGGATCCAGATGAGGAAACAGCCATCACGAGCAGGGAGTTGTGAGTCTCTCCAGAAATTCTCTTCTGGACTCTGCTCGGGCTTCTGGATGTGGCTGGCTCAGAACTGCCCTTTCACCCCAGCTCCCGGCCAGACACAAAGGTCCCCTGGGCCTCGCCTCAGGAAACCCCCGCGTCATGAAGGTGGGGGACCCCGATCTCCTCTGAGCCACCTTGGCAGTGATGTTCTGAGCCCAGCCCTGGGGCTTCTGGGACACTCATACTGCGTGGAGGGTTTGTTTTTTGGGAGGGGCAGGTGACACGGAGCCGCCTGGGTCCCTGGCAGAGGGAGTGAGCCATGTGGTGTCAGGCGGTGGTTCCGAGTAATGAACGTTTTTGTCCCTGGCCTGCCGTGTCTGAGCCCGGGAGCGGGTGGAGTTTATGAAGACGCGTCTAGGAGCAAGACTCAGTTCCTCTAAGATAAATAAATGAGCAATTGCTGGCCGAGGTGCCACGGAGAGTACTTAGCTTAATCAAGCAGTGTCATTCCCGAGGTAATTTAGAGGCTCCATTCATCACGGCTCTTTCATCCACTCCGTGTCACCGCTGCTAACAGTTCGTGCTCAGGCAGAAAGTTGCCAAGCAAACTTTGAGTCACGTCTTCACGTCCACCCAGCCAGGTCTTGCGTCTCTGGGGAGAGGCAGGGGTGACTTTCCCAGGGCTTGACAACCAGGGAGACCCAGGGACTGATAAATGAGAAAGGCCACCGCTTGCTGCCACATCAGTGAGCCTCAGCCAAGCATCAGACCGACCAGAGGTGGGGGGGTAGGGAGGAGGCCCTTTCTTCCCTGGGGCTGGAGGTCCTTAAAAACTGTGAGTTCCCATCGTTACAAGAAGCCTGGGAGGGCGAGCTCAAGTGGCATCCCTCTCGCCCTTTCATACCTGGGCAAACTGAGGTAGGAGAGGGGAACGGTCATCCAACCTATGTTACAGATGACGAGGGGTCTTGAAGAAGCTCTGGTCAGATTGGAGTCACTTAGGAGCTGTGGGGCCTTATGCAAATTTCCCAATCTCTCTGGGCCCTCTCTTCTCTCTTCTCTGTAAAACGGAGCTGGTGACATCTACCTCCCTGGGCAGGAGAAGAGCAGACGAGCGTCACTGAGGCTGGGACCGAACAGACACTGAACAAGCGGAAGCCAGTGCCGTTAGCAAGATGGCGGAGCAGGAGCCCTCTGTCCCCACGAGCACACCGATTCAGCAACGATGGCAGGTCCCCATCGTAAGAAGCGAGAGTCGGCTACGGACAAAGCGGGGTGACTTCCATCAAGTCACATCGTGGGTCAGAGTTGGAGACGAGGTCCGAATTCCCAGCCTCAGCTCTTCTCGTTTCCATAGCGACAGATCCCAACCTGGTGATGAGTCCGCTTGATTTTGTGACATCCCGGAGTATACAAAATTATCTGAAGGCCATCACAAAATAATCAAATTGTACGCTCTCCTGTGCTCTCTCTTGGTGGGGATGTCATAAAGATTTGACAACAATGACAGGATGTCAGTTCATTTCCTAAGGAGTCAGACATCCAGGTTTAAAGCCTGTTGAGATGATTTTTGCCTTGACTCTGACAGGGGAGAAGTTTGAGTCAGATTCCATTGTTTGTGCCTGTCTCATTAACCCCTGATGCCCAACTCCAAGTGCCACAGGTCCTGTGTCTCCAAAAGCCCCCGGTGTCCCCACCCCACCCCCAGCTCTAGTCCGTTGCATCACCCTTAAGAGCTCTCTCCTGCCCCTCACCCACCAGACCTGGACAGCGCAGCAAACATACTCAGGCAGAGTTTCCTAATCTTTGATGGTTGGGAGAACCCCCTGGGAAGCTTGAGGAAACATGCGCTGTGATTCAGCAGGTCTTGGGAGAAGCTTACGATTCTGCACATCTAATGGGCTCCCGGATGCCGTTGATGGATGCCTCTTCAAGTCCGATGTATTAAGTAGTGATTCTCCCGCTCCAGAGAGTATCCAAGTCACCTGGAAGATTTGTCTACCCAGATCCCTGGACTCCACCACCCAGGCTGTCTGGTTCTGTTCTGAGAATCTGCAGACCTAAAGAGTTCCCAGGGCGATGCTGTGCCTGCCGGCTCAGGGAACCACACTTTGAGAACCACCACGCTCAGGCTGGATGTGGCCTGGTGACGTGGACGGCCTCCCCATCGCGGCTACCAGGCCTTCCTGCGCCCTTCCCACCTCTCTCCCTGCATGAGGCCTCCTCTGTGAGAACACCTCTGTCGCAGGGCCCAACCACCCTTTCATCCCTCCATCGAGTGCCTACCCAGAGCTAGAAGGAGAGAGACTAATTTTGCAAAATCTGCACAAAAATTGGCTGAATTTATGTTTCCCCTGCAAGAGAAATGCTGCCGAGTGGAAATAAAATGCAGGATTCCTGGGCACTTCTATTACCTCTTCATGTCACTGGCAGTGACTGATGGCTAAAAGTAAGATTGCAAACGGAATCGCTTTCGCTTGGCCCAGAACAAACTCCACCCGGCGACGGAGCCTCCTGCAAATCTGTGCTTCTCCCAAGTGTCACCGACAGCCGCCGCGGGGAGAGAAGCCAACTTGGAGGAGAGAGCGAGCCTTCTCGCGGCCCAGACCCCGGGGGCCCGTCCTTCACCTCCAAGCAGGAGCCCCTGCGGACGAAGGGGAATCCAGTTTGATTTAATGCGGTTCATTTTTCTTCCTTGTTTTAATCACGGAATAATAATAATAATAAACGTGCCTTTATGGAGTGTCTTTCATTGCCAGTGTATCACCGAGCACTTTACAGATTTAATAATAGAGTTTCAGAAATAAATAATGGGGAATAATAATAGGAGGGATAAATAACATATTTATGGAATTGTACCGCGGTTTACGGTGGTTAACAATTCCTCAGACAGCCGGCAGCCGGAAATGAGGAGGTTTGGAGAGGAGGAGGGGAAAAGAAGAGAGAGATGCCTTCAGGTATGATGTGAGCTCACTTGGGGGGCCGGGGGCCAGAGAGAAGGGAGGGTAGGGGGCTGCCGCGGGGGGTCCTGGGAGGGGGGTCTCCTGACACGCAACAGGGCCAGGAGGGCAGCATCATAAGGAGTGTGTGCGTGGAGGAGGGTGGAGGGTAAGGGGTGTGATGCTGATTATGGATCGGTCTGTGCAGGGAGGGGGAGGAAAGAAGAGGAGACAGAGTTAGAATCCAGGCCAGAATGGCCAGGCCTTTACACCCCACGGGGCTCTGTCCCTGCTGCAGGGCTCCCCCGAAGGCTTTGGCCTCAGGCGAGGCAGCTCTTTGTGGGCACACTTCCTGCTCCAAACCTCCCTTAGGGGACACGGGTGGTGCATTCTCGCGCCGGCCACAGCCTGGAACGCAGCCCTGGAAAAGAAGCGAAGGTGGTGTGGGAATTTCTCTTACCACGTTGACTATCTCTGCCTGGGCTTCCCGCTGGCGCCAGGCGGGAGGGATCAGCAGGTCAGAGGCACAAGGGCAGGCAGGGGACAGGAAGAAGGGACAGACTCCCCGGCCTGCTACCAGCCCCAGGAGCAATGCTCAGAAATTGCTTTCTGCTTTTGTCCCACTTGTTGATGGTTCTAAGATTAGAGCGCTAATCCGTGAAAATATCAGCAGGCTGAGTTTCCTGCCTGTTTTTTGCCTGGCAATGTTCTAGAAGCTTTGCATACATTGTCGTTTTTGTAGATGAGGGCTTACGGCCTGGGGGCTGTATAACTTGCCCAGGGCAGTGGGTTTGGGTGTGGCCAGGGCAGGGCTCCATCCCAGCCCACCAAAGGTTCAGGTGGAAGCCAAAATGAAGCCAATGTCAAGTGCTCAGGGGCTGTCAGTGTGGCCTTGGCCTCCTGGGACCTGTTTCCATGGGCCGCAGACCTCCGTGAGATGCCAGTCTCAATCTGTGCCTGAAGTGCCAGGCTCAGCAACTGACGCCTCTGGGGACCCTGGAGATGGAAGCCGCAGGAGGCAGGTTGGTCCTGAGGCCCCAGGGCCGGCTCTCAGGTGCTGGGCTCCAGCCCAATGGCTCCACGCAGGGGTGCTGCACCCACCATGTGCCCTGATTCGGCATCATCCGCTGCCCGCCAGGGGGCCAACTGGAATCGTCCTGGCCCCTTGGGAGCTCCCATTGGCATGCTTTCTGTTCCCCTCAGAAAATTCTGGATTCACGCGGACTTATAAACAAGTGCTGCTCACCTGACCGGCGCCTGACATGGGCTTTACATTCATCAGTCTTCTTTATTGTCATGTAGGAGGCCGATCAGGACCTCACAGAGCGCCTGCCTGTCTCCGCAGAGCATCTCCAGGGTCTGGATGCTGAGCAGCTGTAACTCTGGGCCCGGCTTTCGGGGCAGGAGGGTGGGACTTCTGTGCTAGGTGCCCTCCCTTCCCAGGCCCCAGCCACCGCCGCTTCATCTGACACATGTTTCCTGAGCTCCTGCTGTGACCCAGACTCCATACAGTGCCCTCTCCAGCAATCCAAGGACCGACTCTGTATTTAAAATCATGCCAAGAGGGGCGAGGCTCTGGACACCTGCAGAACCTCAGTGATCCCATCTGCAAATTGGAGGGGATCTCGGGGTTCGGTGGTTTGGCAGCGTTCCGCCCTTCCCGGGGACACAGCAGCCTGGGCAGCCCAGTCCCCAGCTCTCACCTTCGAACACTGTGACCTGACTGCTTTCATGGAGGCATTGTCTCCAAGTCCTCCTGTCAGGCGCTGGCAGGTTGTGCCAAGCTCTTCTGCGGGAGGGCTGGAATCCACAACTGATTTGCATGTTACTCTGTTTAAGGAACAAGGCCTCCCTCGCAGGCTCCATCCTGGGGGACGGGGAGCTCCCTGCCGGGGACCAAGGCCAACCACCTTGGGGCTCTCGGATGTCCGTCCACTCCCGGGGTTTGGGGAGCTCATCAGTCAGCCAGGCCCCCTGCAGGACACGGGATGGGTACTTACCCACAGGAGCCCAAGTGCAAAGGAAAGAAGAGAGAGCTGAGTTGATAGCGCAGCAGATGGCAAGTGTGTGCCCAGTTGCTGCTCTGTGCAGAGACCAGTGTCACAGAGCCAGAGGGAGCCTCAGGAGGAAGCGGGTCACCATGACGCGCAGCCCAGGCAGCCATCCCCTTTCTGCTGCCTGGGAGCTGATATCCACCGATGCCCATCCCCAGCCACAGACCCCGTCAGGCCGGATGGGTCTCCATGTTGAGGCTACTTTCTGTTAACAAGCCCAGATGACAGCATCAACGAGGACTCCAGAGCCCCACAGGTGCAGCTCCAACCCAACACCACCGCCGGTGTGAATTCGGGGCAAGGTCCTGAGCCTGTCTCTATTTCCTCATCTGTAGAATGGGGATCATCAAAGCGTGGTAATTTTGGAAGATTTACAAAGTTGAGGAGCGATCTTCAAGGCTCTGGCTGAATGCGGGGAGCACTGTTCTTTCACTCACCTTCCCCCCCTGAGCTCTGGACCCAAAGAAGTCACCGGCTTCTTAGTGGAGGCCAAAGACTAAAGCAGAACAGCAAGCTCCAGCCCTGGCACTAAAAGCAGCTGTGCTGCGTCTGTTTTTGTAAATAAAGTTTTATTGGAATACCAACAAGTTCATTCATTTACATACTGTATGCAGTTGCTTTTGCACAGAGCTGGGTTATCGGAACAGAGATTCTCTGTGGGTAGAGAGGCAAACATATTTACTCTCTGCACCTTAGCAAGAATGATTTGCAGACCTCTGCTCTAAAGCCTGGGGCCCCTGAAAAAGCTGGGCTGAAGTAGGCTCCAAGGGTCAAAGTTAGGGCTTCCTGCTCAAAGTCCAGAACTTCGACTATCCAGAGGGGACCTTGGCTGGCCAAGTAGGGTCGCTGCCCACTTGGCAGACTCTGTTGTGGGTGGGACGGAGAGCTGGCACTGGGACATACAGAGTGGTGGCCCCCAGGCTCCCTTAGGGAAGCCGGTCTCTCCCACCCCAAGCCGCTTGACTGGGCTCAGACGGGAGGCCAAGCGAGGGTCTGCCCTTCCTCTCATGGGGTTCTTGGTGGGCTGTGCCAGGGAGAAGGAACAAGGGCCCTGATAGGGGACACGGCCCAGCTGCTGGCAGGTTTCTTCCAATCAGATCTAGCTTCTCCTCCTTTGGGAGGAGTGGAGACTGTTTCCCCATCAGGTGCCTGTCAGGTAGCCCCCTAGAAGGTTCTCACCTTGGACTAGAAGGCCCCCCGTGTAAATGTTCAAAAGTGACAACTCTCTCTCCGATTAACTATCATAATCATTAACCCAAATGTCTCCCTGTTGCTTCTTCTTACTGGTCCTAAGACAACCTTCTGACAATTTAGAATCAATCTACTCCCTTTTCAACGGGCCAAGGTTTAAATGTCTTTGAAGACCCTTGCCTCAAGTCACCAAGAGGTCGAGCGGCAGCTCGGTCCAGCCGGTTCCAGCCGTTTCCATTCTACGCAGTTACCTCCCCGTAAATGACATGCTCCATGGTCTCAGAGCCGAACAGATGACGCTGTTCTAATGGATACATGCATCTAAGAAATACATAGGAGTCCCGTGAGCCACAATCTTTCATTAGAGCAACCTAGTCACAGAACTTTCTGGGTACCATTGAGACTCACCACCCCCGGAAGAGAGGGACATCTCAGCCGGTCCTCCACGCATCGGGTAAGGTGAGAAGCAAATTCAAGTAGGTATCGGAGGCTTCATGAGGCCAATGCCTCTTTCTGGCTGCGATTATGCATTTCCTCACCCCGCTTAAAGGAGCCACTTACCTCTGTATGAAGTGGAAATATACCACCGACCCGTGGGATTACAGGGCAACCTCCGTAAACGCGGTCTGGCCCCCTGGCCACGTGTGGCGGAAACAGAGCACGCGGGAGGTGCCCGTGTCTGGCTGTGCAGACCCACACCTCCTTGTATTGCTCCATGTACACCTTTGATAAATGGCTCTACTTTTATATTCTAATTGGTAACAGAAACAACACCTCAGACGCCCGGAAGAAACCCCAAGTCCCAGCTCAAACGGGAGATGAAAGGGTTTCTGATGAGAGGGAGAGACTCTTAGAGGGAAAGAAAATATAGGATGCAGATAGGAGAATTCTCAGACCGGGGAAAGGCTTGTTCTTGCAGGGGAGGGGGGGACGGGCTTCCCAGGCCTAGAGAGCGGGCAAGAACAGGGGCATCGGTAGGGGTCGGGTGAAGGGTTGGGGATGCAGGGAATTGGAAGCAGGGTCAATTCGCAAGTGGGAAGTCAGCGTGCTAGCATATCCGAGGAGGAGGCTGAGGTGTGGCCAGACTCCGTTTGGGTCAGCGCCGCGGGTCAGCAAGTAAAACTTCCCATGAGCTGGACCCAACTGGCCCAGGCGTGCTCCGCACCTGCCATCTCCTCTGGGTTCCTTAGCACCTCTGACACCTCCCAGCCCTGACCCCTGGCCCCCACCCCGCCAGGAAATCAGAGCTTGAGCCTGGACCGAGAGCAGACAGAGCAGCGTCTATCATTACGGTTCTATAGATGGGCACTAGGATGCGCCCCGTTCCCCCACCCCGACCCCGGGTCTTTATCCAAGTCAGCGCTAGGGCTGTCTGTCCAACAGGCTTCTAGGGAATGCGGTCTGCGGGTGTGAGGGCCACTTTGGGAGCAAACGGCCACAGGGAGCAGCAGCAGGTGGACTTTGGAGTCAGCCCAGGCTTCTAGTCTCAAGCGTGCTTTCTTACTGGCTCTGTGACCTTGAGCAAGTTACTTCACCTCTCTGAGACGCAGTTCCTTCATATGTCTAATGGAGATAACACAGCATCAGGGGAGGGCTGAGAAAAATACCAAACACCCAATAAATAGGAGGGCTTAGGTTACTGCTGAGAATACATCGATATCAAAGGCAAGAGGGGAGGAGCACAGTCTCCGGTCTACTGCCACAGGAGCCGCCCCCACACTCTGGGTGGTGACTCTAAGGGCAGGGAGTCTGCTCCCCAAGTCGTTGCAATATCGGGGAGGGACGGAGACCATCAGCAGGCCCGAGGGAGATGGCACAGAGCAGCCTCACCCTCCACTGGCCTGCTGGTATGGGTCTGTCACAGAAAGATATCTGGTCCAGAGAGCAAGGGTGGGCAGGAGATGAGAGAGAACCGCCCACTTAGAAAGTGGGTTTCCAGGACTATGTAAGAGATCAAGCCTGCAAAGAGGATAGGAAATTTTCTCATGTGTTTCTCTCTTTACCACTTACCTACTATTTAAATTACGCAGCTGCAGGCACAGCCTAAGAGGTGAACCCCATCCTCACAAGATCCTGAGACCCCCAGGGGCAAGCATCCTGCCTCAGTCGACCTCCAGCTCTGTTGGGACCGGCTCAGTGCCCCATCGCTTGGAAGGCATTCGTGTGCGTGTGTATCAGGGGCATACCTGGGCAGGTAGCGGATGTGCTAATCCGAGACCTGAATACAGATGGGGAGAAGGCCAGAGGGACCCACTTAGAGGCAGGTCGGCCTGGTCTGAGGAAAGTGCCTGCCAGCATCTGGTCCTCTAGAGCAGGATTTCTCAAGGCAGGCTCTGCGGACATGTGGGAGGGATCATCCTGTGCAGTGGGGACCGTCCTGTGCCTTGTAACACATTCAGTGGCATCCCTGGCCCCCACCCGCTAGATGCCCAGAGCACCCTCCCTCAGTCGTGACAACCAGGCACTGCCAAATGTCACCAAGGCAGCCGCCCCGGTTAAGAACCACTGAGCCTTGACACATCCTCTCCTGGGACCCAGTTGCCACTGGAGGAAATGAAGGAGGTGTGGGCGTGAGGGTCCGTGAACTCAGCAGTGAGTGAGGGCCCGCAGACAGAGGGGCTCGATTTCCTCTCTGCAAGCTGCCGGGCGTCAGCAGCTCAGAGCATCTCAGAAGCCTTCTGCAGAGTATTTAGCGCTGGGCCTAAGCTCTCTGGCTTCCCGGCCTCCTCTGGCTTTGGTTGGAGAGGCTCCACGTGGAGGAGGCTGAGGAACGGGGGGGAGCCTGGGAAGAGGGGTCCAGCAGGCGGAGGCCTCCACCCCACTCCCGCCACGCGTGTGTCCCTGGCGCTCTGAGGTTCCTGGGAAAAACGTCTTTCGCCAGGGCTGGACTTGGCTCTGGGGCTTCTGCTGGCGAAGCCAGGGGACGCGGAGGCTGACTGGAAGAGAATGTTATCACAGAAACCTGATTTTTCTACACACTCTATCAGCTCCCCATCTGTTCCTTGATTAAATGTATTACTGTGTTCCCTCCCCACATGCCCGCTGCCGGGTTGTCTCCGGAGCCCTGATTACATCTGTGGAGAGAGCCTCAAACCTCACAGATGAGCGGGCCTATTGATCAGCCTGGCACCTGACGTTTGTTTTAAAATCTAGAGGAGGGTGGGGAGCAGGGGCAGAGCTGGCTGGGGCTGGGGGGCTTCAGGGACCTTCCTACCCCAAAGGGAAGGCCCCCTGTCTCTTTTCTCAGCCCCCCAAGCCGGGCCCACAGCTTAGGTTGACCTCAAATATTGATTCCTGGCTCTGTGACCTTGGGAGAGCCGTGACCCCTTCACGGCCTCAGTGTCTTTCTCTGTATCCTGGGGGATGTTGGAGAGGCTTCCAGAAGCAATGGTCTGCGGCCTTGCATCTCCAAGCCCGGCGTGGGGGCCCGCAGCCCTGTGCACCCCGGGCGCCGGCAGGGAATGCAGGCTCTCAGACCCAGCCCAGGCCCACGGACTCCAAATCTGCCTTTTAACAAGACCCCCAGGGGCCTCCCGAGCACATTAAAGTGTAGGAAGTGAGCTTCCCCCGCTCCATCCATCTGACTGCTTCTGAGATGAGCATGTAGAAGAAATCCCTCAAAGGGGACGACGATTCGCTATTTCCTCCGGCCTCCGGAAACTTTTATGGGGATTTTCCTCCTGCACCAAAACCTGAACGCTGAGAAACAACCAGCTCTGAAATCCTAGCGGCTTCCCGTAGGCTGAGCCCCGAGATGGCAACATTCACGGGATCGACCACCCAACAAAAGCTTGGGGATGGAAAGCTAAGCGGGTCCCCCTTCCTGCCCTTGGGGACCCCACGGGCCAGGATGGAAAGACTCCAGAGGGAAAGGCCGGCTCCGTGGGATAGTTACCGGGCACCTTGCTCCCTCCTCGGGGGGTCTTGCCAAATCTCCAAGAGCTGGACCGGCCCCTGTGATCTGCGCTTGCTTCCTGGAGCTGCTGTAAGAAATGACCAGAAACGTGGGGACTGAACCCAACAGAAAAGGATGCCCTCACAGTTCTGGAAGCCGGGCTCTGAAATCCGGGCGTCACAGGTCATGTTCCCATTGGAAGCTCTGGGGACTGTCCCTCCCAGCCTCTTCTCGTCACCGCAAAATCCCCTGCCTCAGATTCCTAGCTTGTGGCTTCTTGCACCAATGGCCGCCCGGTGTCCACACTGCCTTCTCTCCTTGTGGATGTCAGAGCCCCTCTGTTTCTAAGGATAGTCGTGATGGCATTTCGGGCTCACCCGGAGAATCTCAGATCATCGAGTCTCAAACCCTTTAATTTACTCACATCTGCAAAGACCCTTTCTCCGAATAAGCTCACGTCGCAGGTCTGAACGTGACACGGCTATCCTGCAAGGGGCTATTTTTCAGCCCATCGCATGCCCTATTCTAGACGTGGCCTCATTGTGGGATCTTGGGTGAGTTACTCCACATGGCTGAGACTGTTTCCTCCCCATGAACTGGGACCAGAATCCCCCTACGGCAGCTGCGTGCCTGAGTGTACGTCCCCCCTACCCCCGAACTGTCCCCCCATTCAGGGGACCCGTTCCACACAACCAAGCCACCAACACAACCAGTCTGGGGAGAGACTTAAGAATTTGCATTCCAGGGGTGCCTGGGTAGCTCAGTCGGTTAAGCGTCCAACTTCAGCTCAGGTCACAATCTCAAGGTTCATGGGTTCAAGCCCCGTGTCGGGCTCTGTGCTGACAGCTCAGAGTCTGGAGCCTGCTTTCGATTCTGTGTCTCCCTCTCTCCCCGACCCTCCCCCGCTCATGCTCTGTTTCTGTCTCAATAATAAATAAAACATTTAAAAAATGAATTTGCATTCCTAACAAGTTCCTGGGTGCTACTGAGAACCACGGGCTTAAATAAAGTGCTGTGTCCTAGGTAGCCTACATATTCAAGTCCAACATCAGTCCCGACTAGAGCAGTGTCTCTTGTGTGTGAACCAGTGATCACGTGGTACCCACCAGGGCTGACTGGTTAATCAGAAGTCGGTGCAGCAGAAGATCCTGTGTCCCAGGAGAGGGTGAAGCTCCTTGGGGGCGCGGCTGCGTCTGTCCATCTTGTCCACAGAAGGCTGATTGTAACAGAACACAGCCCAGCCTTCACGGGCCATGAGCCAGGACCAGGCTGGGCTGGGCCTTGCCTCTGAGAGCCCCGGCTCATTCATTAAGCGGCTTGCCACGTGGCACTGACGCGTAAATGAACCGTGACCCCAGGTGGATGCGTGGACTGAACGTATAGGAAGGTACAAAAGCATACCGAAGGAGGCTCCAAGGAAGCAGTGATGCCCTGCAGGGTTTGGGGAGGGAGGCGAATTTAGCAGCAGCTCTGGAGTACGTGGGTGTGCTGTTGGCAGAGGGCATGAGCGTGGGATTACAAGAAACATCAGTGTGGCTAAATCGTCATGTCCAGGAGCTGGGGAGTACGGGAGAAGGGCTGGGGGCCTCGGCAGGTCCATGAGGAGAAGAGCCACTTGCTAGCAAGGACCTAGATCCAATAGGCAACATGGGGACCTTCTGGGGCTTTCTTTGGGAGGGTGACTTGGTTAGCTCTGTGCTGAGGAAGATCCCCCTGCAGCCTTGTGGAGGGGGGGCTGGTGAGGCGGGGCGCCTGGACACAGGAGGGTCCCACAGGCAGCTGGCAGAACAATTCAGGCCACAGAAAAGGAAAGGCTGGCTGGCTGGAGGCGTGAGCGAGCGCAGGGCAAATCATCAGTGAGACCATTTTCACCCTGCCTCGGGAGTGGGGGACGCGGAGGCCTGTGTCAGCACTGCCCCGGTGCCCTTGGGCAGCTCACACTGGAAGCACCAGCTCTGCCTCTCTGGGGAGAAAGTCCGAACCTCTCCAGCACCTCTGTCTCCCCAAGGAAAAGGCGCCACCTCTGTAATGACAGGGCAGCGTGTCCTGCTGAGTACCCCCCAGATGTTAAGCTAGTTAATTTCTGTGGGGATTTCTCTTTAAGGCAGCATGACAAGGCTTTAAATCAATTTGAAATCCGTTGTCTACAGATCCACACGGAGAGGGTCCGTGGAGGACGGGCACCAATTATTCTCATCAGTCAATGGGGACAGGACAGGCTGTGTGTGTGTTTTGGTTGGGACAGGGAGACAGGTTTCCGTGGTGGGGACGGAGTTAGAAGCTGGGGCCACAGCGCTGAGCCCGCATGGACGCAGCCTCAAAGCAGGGTTGAGTGAAAGATGGAAAGTCATTTAAAAGGATGGGGGAAGGTTTGGGGACACTGAAGTCCACACCAAGCTCAGCAGGTGCAGGCTCTCAGGCCCATTTCCCGAGGATTTCCTCCATTAAACTCATAAAGTTGGTAACGTAGGAAAGAAAGGGCAGGGTCTGGGCTGGGTGGTGGTGGTGGTGGTGACGGTGGTGCTGGGTGGCGGTGGAGGAAAGGTCAAAGGTACCCATTAGCACCACTTGCTGCCTGCTTTGGAGTTCAAGATCACCGAGAGTATTTATGAATAAAATCAATCTTGCACGCTGCAAGGAGACGAGCCAAATGCACCAGCTCCATCTCCCTGCCCAAATGGCTCTCTTCTTGCAAATACTGCTCTGTAATAGTGCCATCCTCGCCATGCTCCCACCCAGAGAGGTTTCCATTTATCTGCCCTGAAAGTAAAGGACTTGAGTAAGTTGCTCGTGTGACACTGACCCTGGCGGACCAGAGGTGACCTGGGGAAGAGGACAAGGGAAAAGCTTCCGGGATGGGCAGAGGCCTTGGTCCATCTGGGGATAGCCCCACATGGCGGCCGGCGCTGCAAGACAGAACTCTGCTCCACCCATGCCTGTGCGGCAAAAAGCGACATTTCTCTCCTTCCCACTGATAACCAGTCAGGTGATTGGGTTCAGCCAATCCTGATAGTCGGGGCCGGTCAGGTGATCAGGCTCGGCCAATCCTACATTCGAGCTTGGACTCCGGGTGTCTAGTGAAGACGCACAGGGACGGGGGAATGTGTTTGCGGTGGGTTCTTGGAGCCCCGGCTCCAGGGTGACCAGGGTGGCAGAAGTGACACAGCCAAACTGGACCCCTCTGCTCAGCCTCCAGGACCCCCTTGCTCTCTACTTTCCAAGTATTTTTGCAGTTCTCCCATCGACTCTGTGCACCCCAATATCCTTCTAGAACATTCCTGTAGCATAGTTTTATGTTTCCCGCAACCGGAGCCCTGCTGGACTCAGAAGGAAGTTCTTCGAAGTCTGTGAAAGGTAGAAAACACAAGTTCACGCGGCGGGTGGGATGCAGTGTCCTTTGCCTGCCCGGAGGCTGGAACAGGGGCGCCGAGCTCCTCTCCTCCTCCTCCTCCTGCATTTTCTGCCACACTGATTCCTAGCGGAGGGTGAATAATCGCAAGCTGACTTTGATCCTCCTTTTTCTCCCTAAAGAGCACGAAGCTCTTCTGTGCACGGCTCCCGCGCATGGTCACGGCACTCCAGCTGCAGGAGGGGGACGCCACGGCCCGGCCCTGCCCCACAGCAAGCCAGAGGGAGCTCCAAGATTAACAGTGAACATTCCGTGTCAATGCCAAGAGCAGCAGCCTGGCCTTGGTGGCGACAGCGGTGGGTTCGGGCCAGGTGCATCCTAACACCTCGTGCCTACTGGCCACCGTGCCTGCGGGTTATTAACTCCAGACACGTGACATAAACGAATTCCCTAGGTCTTCTGCACAGGTCGAGGTGGCAGGTTGGTGTCATTGTCCCTGCCTTAGAGTTGGGAAAACAAAGGCGTGAGGAAGTTACACAATCCTTCCGAGGTAATAATCCAGGGGGCATGTGGGGGGATTTGAACCTGGGCTCCAGGGGTCAGGAGCCTGCAGGAAGCTGAGGAGGGAGGAGACAGGGAGGAGGCCTCGGGAACCAGGGAGCAGCAGGTCCCGGAGTGAGGGAGGGGTTAGGGGTATCTTCCCGGCCTTTCCATTGATCCTTCCCAGACTGGCGTGGGTCATGCCAGGTCCCCAGGGCGGCCCCCTGCTGACCGGAGTCCAGGTTTCCTTGAGCGATCTGACAAGTGTAACTAACCAAAGACTTCCCTGTTCCTAATTTGGCGGCAGCTGTGTGGCCAGTACTGTCATTCTCCGTTAGCAGGAGCGATAACAGCCTTTTCCTGCGAGGCCGGTGACGTCTGCTCTGCTGACTCACATGCGGCTCCGGGCTCGGCGGGGCAGGGAGGGAACCCAGGCGACTGGTCTTCGGAGGGCAGGGGCCCTGGGATCAGGCCCCCCACCCTCCCTGGCCTGCTTGAAGGTCACGTACACTGTCCCCAGAAAGGCTGTGCCTGGGACGGTTTGCACCGAATTTATGGAAGGAAGGGAAAATGAACCAACACTGGGGAGACTGCAGTCAGAGCAGACAAATAAGCAGATGTCACCTGGAGGCTCCCTGAGACCGTGGCCTGTGCCCCTGCACCCCCAGGGGAGGCCACAGCCATGTCCTTGTGGTCCCCCCGCCAGCTCTGGTATCCTGCCTCTGTGGATTTGACTTCTGACCCGAATACCCGCCCGCTGTCCTGCGCACGCTGTCCCAGTCCCCAGCGGAACTTCCAGTCCCCACCAGAGATGGCAGAGCCGCTCCCCACCTCCTTCAACTCGCCCAAACCTTTGGGGATTGGAGGGAAGTAGGGAAGCTCTACAAATGGTCTGTAACCTTCTGGTCTGGTCAAGACAACAGCGTCCATTTCCATTGGCCATTTAGTCCCCGATAGGACTCAGTCTCTTCCTCATCTTGCCTCTTGTTCTTATTCCCCGTCCCTCTGACCTTGGAGAGCTCGGCATTTTCCTGTGTTGCTCAGGGAAGGTCAGTTCTCCCCGGTCCGTCTCGGGGACAGTCTCCTGTGTCCCCAAAGGCTCCATAGCACCATCTCTACTCCTTAGAAAGCAGTTAAGATTAGACACAGGAGCAAAAAACAAAACAAAACAAAAAACAACTCTTCTTTGAACATGGGTTCATTTAACCTCATTACAACCCCCCAAGGTGGCTCCGCTCCCGGTGCAGTCCATGAAACCGAGGCCCAGAGAATTTCAGTAGCTCGCTCACGGCTTGTTGTGCAGAGTAGCTTAGGCTGGACCCCAGAGAGATCTCTGCAGGAGACAGAGGAAGGGGGGAGGTAGCCGCCAGCCCTGCACAGGAGGTGTGGGGTGGCAATAAGCGCTGGGAGCAGATCTCTGGTTGGCCTGTCACATCCAGAGAGGAGGTACCTGCTGCCAGGACGATTCAACTACGGGCCCATGGCAGTAAGGAGGGTCAGAGGTCAAAAGAGGGGCTGAGTGAAGCGGTGAATGAGCCCTGAGCGAGGAGGGCACAGAGAGGAGAGCTGCAGGGGGGAGGCAGAGCCAGGGGGAGCCAGGCTGGCTGGAATGCAAAGTGCTTCTGGATACGCTGACCTCAGTGCTTTGGGTTTGGCCAAGCAGCATGGGGCTGGACATGACCCGCAGCTGGCCCAGGGCTCCGGTGATCCAGACAGGTGCCCCGCCGCCACCTCCTTGGCCACACCGGCCTCCAGCAGCACACCCTGCCCTCCCCCAGATTCGCTCTCGGGGCCCCTCCTGGGTACTGTCAGGGAAGGCCTTCCAGATTCATCTTGCACACTCCTCACTCTGGCCGCTCCCTGCAAAGTGCCGGGCAAATGAAAAACCCACGGATCAATGGCAGAAAAATGACTGTCTCCGCTCACCCTCGACAGGGAAGAGGTGTCCAGCTCCCCCACCTGGGGTGCGAAGCAGGAAGGGTGGGGCACTTTGATCTCTTCGACTCCATGTTCCCTTGAAGCGCGCGTCCTGCAGCTCGAGGCTAGCCCATTAATATATCTGTCACCAGCCACTGAGGCCGCCACGAAATATTGATGCAGCCATGGAGATGTGAGGGCGGGTGGTGGGACGTGGCCCTGACCATGGACTTGGGGGCGTGCTCCCGGCGACAGGGAACTCATGTGCCTCTGTGTTAAAGTAGATGGTCAGATGCTGTGTGGGGCGCCCGAGTCAGGAAGTTAGGATTAATGGTTGTGCAGCGTTTTCATCTGCAGCCTGTGAATGTCTCGTATGATTGTGTTCACCCCACGGCTGGAGGTAAGGAGCTGCCGACGCCTCATTCAAGGCTTGGAGAAAGCGTCCTGCTCAGACCCAGTTTGGCTCCTGGGCTCCTCACACGGATTTTCCTCCTCCTTTCCCCCTTTTCCCTTTTCTGCTATTATCCTTCTGGCATAATTAAAGCAGTAGGGGAAAGAATCCAAGGAGAAGGGGGCTCGGGGATCCCGGCAGCGAGGAAGGCAGGCCTTAAGTCCCCGAGACTCGGGTTGGAATCCTGGAACCACCAAAAACTCTGTGAGCTCAGGCAAAATGACTGCCTCTCGGAGCTTCAGTTTCCTGGCCACAAAGCTAGCTCCCTCCAAGGTCTGTGCAAGATCGCCGGGTGGAATGTTGGAGCCCTGGCCCGGGTGGGTCATGCCAGTCAGTGTTCTAGATTCCATCCGCCGAGGCTGATACTGGCTGGTTGCAGCAGTGAAGAAATCTGGTAGGAGGATACCGGGCAGGCTAAGCTCCGTGGTGAAGCTGTCAGAGCCACGGCCAAAGTCACGCTGCAGGCGGGACAGGTCTGATGAGGACCCTCCGCCTCCACGGGGTACCAGGGACCTTGGAATCAGGGTACCACCGAGCCTCCATACCACTGCTGTCCTCCGGGAACTGGATGGCTCTGCTGCTCCCCTCCTCCCACCCCCGCTCTCCCCAGTTCCGCGTTCATCCTGCTCAGCTGTGCGGCCAGCGCCAGGTGCAGCGTCCCGGAAGGGTGCAGCCGATTGCCAAGTCAGGTCGTGAGCAAGGGAGGCTGGCAAAGTGAGTCACTGGTACGTTTGGATTACATACCGGGGACTTTTCTCCAAACTGTAGGGAGGGAATTGGGATCCCAAGTGGTACCAAATACCCACTACCTTTATGCTCCACTGTTACTGGCCCCGGGGCGCCCCCAAGGCTGTTCTCACTCGGTGCTCGAGTCCGGTTCTGATCCGTCCAGCCTGAGTATGCTGCTGAGCCACCCCCAGGCAGACCCCCAGCTGCACGTCCCCGACGTGTCTCTCCAGCAGGCCTCTGCCCAAGGCCTTCCGTCGACAGGGACAATGGTGATGTCCCCAAGGAAGAGATCTTTGGTGCTCATGACCCAAAGTGGGCAACCTTGTACCGAGGATTCTACAAAGAAACAATTCGCAGAGCCAAACCACACACACACACACACACACACACACACACACACACACACACAAGTGTGTATGTCTAAGGAGATTTATTATAAGGAATTAGTACGTGCGATCATGGAAGCTGAGAATTTCCGAGATTTGTGGCCAGCACGGTGGAGAGTTGGTATAGCTCCGGCTTGGGTCCGAAAGCCTGAGAACCAGGAGAGCTGCGAGGGTGAGTTCTGGCCCCTGAGCAGCCTGCTGGCCGCCAGGAAGAGCTGGTGTTTAGGGGGCATCTAATGGCGGGAATCATCGGTGTGCCAGCTCGGGCAGGCAGGAGGCGCCTCCTCGCATTTAGCCTTTTTGTTCTCTTCAGATTTTCAACGGATTGGAGGAGGCCCACCCACGTCAGGAGGGCCATCTGCTTTACTCAGTCCTACCCGCCCAAATGTTAATATCACCCAGAAAAGCTTCCAGACACACCCAGAAAAACGTTTGACCAAATGTCTGGGCACTCCCATGGCCCGGTCAAGGCCACACAGAATCAACGATCACATCCACCCAGTGAAAAGTACCCCCAGATCTAAGCAGAGAGAAGCAAGGGGAGGAGAAGATCCCAACATCCAAGATCACACTCCTAAGCTTAGCGATAAATTTCAGGGCACACGGACTAGTGGTTCTAAACCCACTTTGGATCCAAACGCCTGGGTTCTAATCCCGTCCCTGCCGGGAAGTGAGGTGGGCTCTGCGTGTCTGCGAAGCAAGGATAATAACCCTTCCTTCCACTTGGGGTTGCTTGGAGACCCGAGTGGTTCATATATGTAAGATGGGCAGAATGTTCGGTAAACAGTAGGTGCTCAGTAAATGTCCATTATCCGTCCTCTCCCATGGGAGAGGGGATGTTGGGGTGTAGTGTCGAGGGGGCTTGATGAGGTGGGGAGGGTGGTTAGTGATGAGATCACACAGAAAAGCCTCTGCTGGCCACCCCCTGGTCCTGCCGGGGTCTTGTTGGACATTCCAGGCTGGAAAGGTCTAGGCGTGGGGAGAATTCTGCCCCATGGCTCGGGCCCAGCCCTGGCTGCTTCGGGAAACGGAAATTCCGCCTCAGCTCCCGCCTGCCTTCCCTGAGGGGTCTCGGCCAGTCCCGGAGCCTGGCACTGAGTCTCGTGTCCATGCCAGCGCTTGGGAGTTGTCAACAGCGCTTTCTCGAACTGGCTTGGACCTTTGGCCCCAGCGCACTCTCCTGTATCCCCAAACTGGTCCTTGGCCGTGGGCTCTGACCCTCCTGTGGTCTTTCAACTGCAGCAGGGATCTGCTTCCTTGCCAGTGTTGGCCCAGGATAATCTGCCCCCACCCTGTGCCTCTCCTTCTTAGAAAGCTATTCTGACAGCTACTTAAAGATAAAACCCCTTAAACTGATTCCTGATCCCCGTAGACTAGGAGGCAGAACTGTATGAGTCACCAGCCCTGAGTCCCCAGCCTGCGCTTGCTGGGGGAAGTGGAGGCAAACACACAGCATCTCCCCCCTCTTAGTAAATATAGCAGGGGACCCTCGCACATGGACGCAGGGGCAGGAGAAAGGGAGACTGACTCTTGGGGCTTCCAGAATTCAAGTCCCTAAACCACTTTCATTACCTTAGGGACAAGGGGTCCTGCCTCTCTAGGACATTGCAACTGATGCAACAGGAGCCCAAACCGCCCTCTTCGTTCAGAGAACGCCCGCTGACACACAGAAGTCAGTGCCCACCCAGCGTGCTGGCCAGGCTGCGGGAGACAGGGCCTTAAGTTTGGGTTTCCCAAAACTCAGACCCCGAGATGAGGATTCAGGGTGCCCGTGGTATATGTGGGGGCTGAACCAGGAAGTGTGGGGGGGCTGGGAAAGTGAACTGGGGAGGAAGAACTAGTAAAGGGTGTGATCCTTAGGGGGTTAGCCTGCAGGCATCCGACGCCCATCCTGGGTGGGGAAGGAGGGGAGGTACCCGGGAGTGGGTTGTTGCCCCACTAATCTATTACTCTTGGGCTGACTTGCTCCTGGAAGATGAGGAGTAAGCCCCCTGGGGGCTTGCAGCCTGCTCCTCACCAAGGATCCCTTCGGGCTGAGGAGTCCGCCTGCCTCCCCCTCCCCCCACAGGCACTAGGGAAGCCCAGGGACCTCTCTGTACCTGCAAATAGGCAGACAAGCATCATTCAGGACTGGGTGGCTTTCTGCCCAGGGAGGCGGGCCCAACCAGTCAGTTCTGCATCAGGGCCCCTTCCTCCTGGTCTCTCCACCATCCACCCCTTTTTGGGGGTGGCCTTTCCCAAGGCAAGGGACATTCTATTTCCTGGGAGAGGCAGGAGGCTGGCAAGTGCCAGGCATCTCGCTGCCGCAGACTGAGGGGAAAGAGAATGGCAAAGAGCCCTTAAAATACCCCTCAACTGTTTAAGGATTGGAGATGTGCACTAAATCTCAAGAAAAAGGAGTAATTACGCTGTCAGCAAAGGTGATATAGTTTTTAAGACTCCGTTCCACAGCTGTAATTTTTCCTCATCCTCCCCGTGTCTCCCGGGGGATTTAGGGGCCAATTACCTGTCAGTTTGCTGAGGGGTGCTGTTCCCAGACAGGAAGGCATCACCTGCTGCGGCTTCCGTAAACCCTACTTGACAGCATGGGGGGCTGGGTGCGGGGAGCCGACAGCCGTGAGAGGCGTGCTGCCCTCGGCTGGAGGGGAGCGTCCTGGGAGCTTCAGGGAGGAGTCAGGGAGCACGGAGCATGGCTCTCCTCTGACCTGCCCTGAGTTGAGGAATGCCAGTCCTGACTCTCCCAGTGAGGCCAGCCTGACCAGAGGCCTGGTGGGAGCAAGGAGCCGGCGTCTCTGGGTGGTGCGGGTTCTCCTAACAGAACCCAAGCCTTCGAGCCCAGTAAGGGGGTGCCATACAGGAGTGGGGTCAGCCCGAAGGGAGCACTAGCTCTGTGTGATCTTCAACAGTTTCCTAACCTCTCTGTGCCTTAGGGAAAAATAGGCTAAGGATGGGACCCACCTCACTGAGTTGTCAGTTATCATGAGGTGGTCCTACCCCTATCTCGCGCTTGATTCCTACCAGAGAGGTCATCGGCCTCTCTTGAATACCTTGCTGGACGGGGAGCTCGATAACCGGAGAGGTAGCCCATTTCTACTTTGGCCTCTTGGCTGAGCCTGAGCAGATCAGCGTCTTCTGTGGCTTTCACTCACAAGTGCCATTGTAACCCTCAAAGGTCACTTGTGTGGCTCCTTGCTAAGCTGTAAGGCTCACCTGTCAACACCGCCATCCCCAGCCCCAACCCGACCAGGGGGTCACACTTGACCTCTCCTTCAGTCCTCATGTAGAGAAACAACGTTTCTGCTTTGCCAGGAATGTCCTGGACCCCTGGCCAGGGTGACTTGACGTGAGGGTGCCCTCCTTGTCTGTCAGACCTGAACTTAAGAGATGTCCTTGAGGATCAGTGGATTCAGCTTGTCCTCATCCCCTTTTCCTCATTCTTTTTGTTCTCGAAGCCATGAGTTCCTTGGAGCTTCTCTCTCAAAGAGGATTGAGACCCTTGGCCAATGAACTTGAGCTGCCTTTTGTCTTTGGGCTTCTTCCGGGGTGCGTTTCCATTCTCGCCAGCAGAGGACGCTGTGATCCCTGTCTTCAAGGGTCCCCAGGAAGGGCTGGGGACTCAGGATGGTCCCACCACCAGGAGCTTGCTTCTTCTGGGTCTCCTTGTTGTTCCAAACATCCCATGGAAGGGCAGTAAGATCCAGGGGCGTGCGGGGACACCGGCAGACCTCTGTCTGCATCAGTGTCTGTCACTAGAGGCTCCTGCTTTGTCCTTCCACGACCCAGGCAGGGCTCCGCTTCAGCACCAAGACACAGTGTAGCCTAGTGGTTGAGATCTGGGGACTCAGGAGCCAGACCAGCTAGTTCAAATCCTGACTCCCCTGTACCCTGGCTGCGTGAATGCTGCTCTATGCCTCAGTTTCCCCTCCTGCACCACAGAGATGATACTTGGGTTGTTGTGAAAGTTAAAGCAGTTAGTACATGTGGAGAGCGTTGAAGGCTTGCCTCTCGCAGGTCTGCCCACGGGAAGACTGTCTCGGTCATTTGTCTCTGGCTCCAGACTTAGGTGCTCCCCAGGGATGCAGAAATTCTGTGGGTGCCCATCCCACCCCGCACCCACACCGCTCCCCTACCCTCCCCCTGCAGACGTTTCAGTGATTTTACTGAGCCTCTTGGATGGGCGTTTGGAAGCCCACCCTACCCAGCTGACCTGCTTACCCACCTGGCCTGGACTTGGAGGGTTCACCTCCTTCGGGAAGCCTTCCTAGGTCTGGGATGAGAGAAACAGGCTCCCCCACAAAATCTCCTTGGCTCGGTGCCACATCCTGATGGGACTTCCTCATATTTGTTAAGCTATCGAGTTCCGAGTCCTGATCCCTTATCCACTTGGGATGTGAACAGCCAGCCATTCTTCTGTCCCACAAATGTCTTCCCTTCTCCCTGCTTCCATTTCCACAGAGTTGCGTGGGTTTAAATACACGAAGTTGGGTCAATCATTCATAGTCTTTATAATTTGCGGTCTGGGCATTTTATCATGTTACCGTTCCACCAGGGCTGTGAACCTCAGTTTGAGTTGCTGTCCGTGATGACCAGAAAGTTCTTTGCTGGGACACCCAGTGCAATGTCAGAGCTAGAGCCCCCGGTGAGTTAGCTGTGGATTAATGAATTGGAGGAATTGGAGGGGGTCCTTCTCTCTCCCCACCCTCGATGCAGGCACTAGTCTAGGATCTAATGGGTTAATCTTTCCCTTGGCACGCAGGTCTCAGGGAGTGTTTGGAGTCAGAGGGTCCTGACCATCACCTCCCCAAGGTCCTTCCTTCCTCAGAGCCAGCCACAGAGCTGTGGTCAAACACATACCAGCGGTATAGGCTTGGGCTCAGGCCAACCTAGGTGATAACCCAACCTGGCTACTTGTGACCTATAGGACCAGCGTCAGGACCTCGGATTCTCTATCAGCCGCGTGGGGACGGACAATATCGGCTCCAGACTTAAATGTGAGAAGTCAGGCCAAACACTCAGATATGCTCGGGAGATGTGTTGTTTCTATTTTTACTGGAAAGCCCACTTATCACATCTTCGGGCGTTTGATCTTAGCTCTCCCGGGACCCCCAGGTTTCTGGCCGCAGGGAGTGAAGCAGGGCCGGGCCCCCCAGTACCTGAGAGCCAGCTGTGCCGCTAAGAATCATGGGAACTGGGTGTGTGAACACCACGCACAATCCAGGCGGTTGGCAAAATAATTAAGTGCTAACTTGTCATTTTTTTTTAATGAAGTTCTGGAGTTAGAGATTTATAATTGCTAATGAACCAGGCTAATAATTAGTTGCTTTATAATAAGGGCGATGATCACTCAGACGGAGGCAGAGAGAGCGAGGCTCTGGCCTAATTTTTCTCCTGTAATTATGTGACAGGCCCAACTGCCTGGAAGTCCTCTCGCCCTTCCCTGGCACTGTCCCCACTTGCCACCGCCCTCCAGCTCCTGGGCCCTGGGCGCCTAGCACTTCTGCCAGGCAGCCGTGTCCCACGCTGTCCTTGACACCCGTGCCCACCCACCCATCCGCAGGAGCACGGTGGGCTGGAGGGCTGGTTCCCACATGGGGGGAGGGCTGGGCAGGGCTGGCAGGCAAGCAGAGGGGGCGGTGACTGAGAAGACACTCACGATCGGGCTTCTCCCACTCCTGCCCCCTGCACCTTGGAGAGTTCCCCAAGAACAGAGTTTCTGTCCTCCCCCCAGGGTTGGCTTAGAGCCAGAGGGAGGCCAGCAATAGGACCCTGCCTGTAGCAGGCTGGGAGGGGGCTTGGCAAGGCCGTGAGTTTGACTACTCCAGGTGACGGAGCGGAGCAGGAGAAAGCAAGCCAGCTTGGAACATGTTTCTGGAGCCAGGAGTCTTCATGGCTTCTCAGAGGCAGAGTGGAAAGGGCTCTGGGTGGGAGGTAATGAAATACGGTTCCAAGCCTCGGTCCTCCGTTACCCGGCTGAGCGAGCTGGGCAAGCCTCTTGACATCTTAGGACCCAGGGGTGCCTGGGTGTAAAAGTGACAGAGCTGGCCTGAGAAGGCTGAGGTCCCCTCCGGCACCCAGCCTCTGGGGCTTAGGGCTCTGTGACCTTGAGAAGAACGCAAGAAGACACAGCACATGCCCCCCCCCCCCGCCCCCCGGCAGCCCTTGGGTCGGAGTGGGGCTCGCAGGAGGAGAGGGTCAATGCGAGAGCTGCTGGACACACATCCTGAGGGAGGCCCTCTCTCACTGTTTGCTTGTGGCCCTGGATTTATGAGAACAGACATTTGCGCTGCTGGGGAAAAGCTGGGGTCTCCGAGCAGCTGGTGTCTTTATCCACAGGTGCTCGGCAAGGATTTTGCAACAAGCAGGTAAATCATAATCTGGAGAGTTCATTCATTCTTCCTCAAGGGGAATGGTTATT